>BQNB010024093.1:0-56752 GCA_026074375.1 Tanacetum coccineum
CTTTGACTTTAGGTTTTGCACTTCTAATCTCTATTAAAGTATGAGCAAGAGTCAAATCATTAGTAATTGTAGTTTCAGTTGGACATGGAGTACTAATCTTAACACTGGTAGTAGTAACTACTTCACTAGCACTAGTAACTGGATCAACAGTACTAACTTCCTTTTCAGCCACATTAATCTCTTTTTTAGCCATATCATGTCCTGTAAACACTTCTTCACCATCAAGAACACGTGTATCAAACATTAGATCATCACCTTACCTCCCCTAAGTTTCATTAACCAATGTAATCTCTGCATCTTTATTAATGTCATCAATTTTCCTCCCCTATTTGGATGCATCCTCCTGATCACCCAAACTAGCTTCATCAGAGGAAATCACTCTTGCAGATCTACCAACCTTGTATAATCTTTTGAGCTTGTGAGTTCTTGACCCTCCTTTCTTTTCTAACTTCTTGACTCTCAGTTTTAAACTTGTAATCTCCTGAGCTTGAGCAGTCTTTATGTTCTCCAGGTCAAGAACTCTTTGTTGCAATTTGGTACAAAATTCCATCAATTCCTTAAGTTTCATACTATCCTTATCATTTCGAGGTGTGTTAACTCCTGCGAGCAGTGAATCATTGGATGTTTTAGACACATTCTCAAATCTAGTTTGAGCAATTGTATCCCCTATGGTGTCTTAACGCCTGAGACCACCACCTGAAGTAGTTCCTTGGGAACCAACTTCATTAGGTGTTACCTTGGATCGGGTCTTAATGATGTTACCACTATCCTGCTCTGCTTCTAAGCTAGAAGCAGTAGTGGCAGCCCTTACCAAACTATCATCCAACTCCTTATAGACAGCCTTATCTGCAACATTGTCTATAGAACCACTAGGCTGAGGTACTTCAGTGGTCTTTTTAGGCTTCCTAGGTTTTTGTGTCTTTTTTGGTTAAGAGGTTGATGGTTGAGTAATGGTGGGTGTGTGTTGGGGATCAATGGGCATTGCTGAACCTTCACCCTGTTCTTGTTGAGCTTGTACCGTCATTGTAGGAAATAAAGGTGTTATTTTACTAGAAAAATCCTTTCTTACCCTTATCATATTTGCAAAAACCTTTTTAGTGTGAGAGGGTACAACATAAATCCTCTTATGAATTGACATATCATCAAGTTGTTGATCCAAAAAGACTTGTACAAACCTTGGATACATTAAGAATTTGCCAGACACATTATCCAAATTCTTCATCATACTTTCAAAAATTAGTTTTGAAAAGTTAAACTTCTGGTTTGTGGCCAAACAGATAATTGCAGATGCCATTGTGCTACTAAACTCATTCCATGAAGTAGTCTTAGGACTTAGACATTGTAAAATTGTATGAATGAGGAATTTCAATTGTGGAGAGAAGAATGATTTATAGAAAGTGAGCTTTTAAGACAATTTTTCATACCCCATCAGTGTGAGTTGTTCAAAAATGGTAGCATTGGGTAGACAATCAACACCTTTAACATCTTCCAGTTGAAGATCTCTTCTCATAGTTGATTTAGTTATGATTATCTTTTTCCCATCCACCCGAGCATGTAACTGTGCTTCCTCATTGATAGTTTTAACCTTAGCAGTAGTCCAGAATTGCTCAATGCAAGATATATATATATATAGTGGGGTTAACGGTTAACGTATATTTTATGGGGTGAGCATTTAGAAAATCCACAATTTACTTAAACCCATCACTTTATGTGGGTTTTTCCAAAAACGCAACCAAATTATGAGTATCAGTGAACTTTAGGGCCGTCATTGTGTTGGGTTTTGATAATAGATGATGAAATTGAGTTAGGGTTTATTTTTAGAGAGTATTTAAAAGAGTGAAATCAATTGAATGATTGATTGAAACCCTTAATCAAAGTATTTATGAAAGTACCCTTAACAACATTAACATTCATCTGGTAGCTTAAGTTATGCTTAGCAGCATTAACTTACAACCAGCAGTAGTAAGTTATGCCTAGCAGCATGAACTTTGAGTCACCAACATTAACTCCAATTTCATTCTAAACAATTTTTCCATCATCAATTTAACATTTTGGATTACAAAAACTCTCTGTCTGTTTTGCTTTCTCTCAATTCTTTTAGCTTATAATTCTCTCTATTTGTTTTTACTGTAAGATAGTAATATAGAATGGTAATGTGTTTCGTCTTTCATTCCTCAACACATGGTTGGTACTTATAGATTACAAGGAGATTAGGATAAGGATGAGATTGGGATACACCTCATATATAAGATAAGGACAACTATTACATTAACTAATGATTGACAATCATAATAATGATTGACAAATCATATAGTTGTCACACTTATCTTATAACTAAGACTAATGACAACTAATTGACAGCTAACACTCCCCCGCAGTCCGAGCGGCGAAATCGCGAAAGCTCGGACTGAAGTAGAAAACTAGAAAAAAGAAAAATAACAGTCGTGCGGATTTGTGACCTCGGCACAAATCACCAACACAAATTACGGGATAATTCAAAGTATCCCTATAACGAAGAATAATTCAAAGTATTCTCTCAAAGATATAATAAAAATAAAATAAAATGTTTTTTTTGTTGGCTGTCAAATAGTAACTCCATCATGTGACTAGTGTGCCCATCATATCCTTTTCTTTGACATTAGTACGATCTTGAGACCTACTCAATCATCAAGCCGCCGCTGCCGCTGCTCTACTACCCCGTCAAATCTCTCCTCCACCGTTTGTGACCATAAACAAATGAACATCCTCTCTAAAAGAATCAAATCTCTCTATCTTCATTCTCAAAACCTAACTATCGGCCGTCATGAGCTACTTCTATTCTCTCCAAAAGAATCAAATCTCTCTCCATCTCTATTATCAAAACCCTAGTTGTCGGCCACCATGAGCCGCAACTAAATTAAAAAAAAATCTCTCTATCACCTAACCGTCGGCCGTCATGAGCCGCTTCTATTCTTTAAAAAAAACTACTTCTATTCTCTCCACAAAAAAAATTGTTAAAAAAAAATCAATCTGAACCTTTATCAAGTTTCTTTTCAGGATTTCTCTCCGTTTACAAGTTTAACTCCAGTCGGATCGAAGACCTCCACGCCAACTGCGGGGGAGTATTAGATGAATATATTAAATTAGTTGATAATATTAGTGAGTCATAGTTGACTCTTATATTTGGTATGATTATATTATCCTTGTCATGCTTTGTTGTAAATTAGCTGTAGGCTTTATCTTTATCTTGGCTCAAGCCTATCTCTTGTATCCTATATATATTGTATGATTTATGAAGATAATCAAGGATATCAATTAGCCTTCTGGGATTTTCTATCTTCTAATATTTACTTTCTCTCAATTCTTTTTACTCATAATTTTCTCTCTTTGTTTTTACACAGCTCTTTAATTATCAATCTAACCCATTTCTTTGCTTTTCTTGCAAAATGTTAGTCTAAAAACCAAGAAAATACAAGCTATAGCAATTTTCTCAACTATCACAGTGTTAAGAATACCATCAGTATTAAGTATAACTAACAGCAGAAACACAACAGTATTAAGTATAACTAGCAGTACTAATTATACTTAACAGTAGAAACTTTTAATGACATGAATAATAGTACCAATTCATACAAAACTCTACAAAAACATAAAGAGATAAAAAACTTTTAAGGATTTTGCATTCCAATACTAGCAATCAAATATTGAAATCTACTTACATCAAAAGCTTTTGTAAGCAAATCTGCAACATTCTTGTCAGTATGGACTTTGACCATTTGAATCAATTTCTTATCATTGCAATCTCTAATAAAATGGTGTAGAATCTCTATATGCTTTGTTTTTGAAGGAAAAACATGATTTATAATTATGCAAATAGTACTGTTATTGTCAATAAAGATCTAGATATGCATACAATTATACCCATAATCAAGTAGTTGATTTTGAATCCAAAGCACTTATCCACAACAACTTGAAGCAGCCACATATTCAGCTTCTGTTGTGGAATTTGCAACCACTGTCTGTTTCTTGCATTGCCATGATATTAATTTACTTACAAGGAATTGACAACCTCCTATTGTAGACTTCCTATCTAAGCTTGCTCCAGTATAATCACTATCAGTGTATGCTACCAAATGAAAAGGAGAATCTTTTGGATACCAAAGGCCTAATTTTGGTTGACCTTTTAAGTACTTAAAAATCCTTTTCATAGCATGAAGATGTGAAACCTTTGGATTGACCTGGTATCTAGCACAGGCACACACTGCAAACATGATGTCAGGTCTTGAAGATGTAAGATACATCAATGAACCAATCATTGATCTATACAAATGAACGTCCACTTCTTCACCATCTTCATCCTTGAGCAAAGGCTTTTGAGTTTCCATTGGTGTGCTTGCAGTCTTGACTTCTGTAAACCTAAATTTCTTTAAAATTTCAGCAACATATTTATCTTGACTAATAAATATGCCATCATTCTTCTGCTTCACTTGTAATCCTAAGAAGAATGTGAGTTCACCCATAGAACTCATTTGAAATTTCTCATGCATTAACTTCTCAAATGCATTGCACAGCTCCTTCTTTGTTGAACCAAAGATGATATCATCCACATATACTTAGACCAGTAAAATATCACCTTTGTACCTTTTGATGAATAAGGTTTTGTCAATTTTCCCTCTTTGAAACTCATTGTCCAATAGGTATGTTGACAAGGTTTCATACCAGGCTCTAGGAGTTTGATGTAGTCCATACAGTGCCTTTTCAACCTTGTACACTCTATAAGGAAAGTCTGGATCTTCAAATCCTAGTGGTTGACATACATACACCTCTTCTTTAATCTTTCCATAGAGAAAAGCACTCTTAACATCCATCTGGTACACCACAAAGTCTTTAAATGAGGCATAGGCTAAGAATAGCCTAATTGCTTCAATTCTGGCAACAGGGGCAAAGACCTCATCATAGTCAATCCCTTCTTCTTGTGTGTACCCTTGAGCAACTAGTCTTGCTTTATTTTTAATCATAATTCCTCTTTCATCCTTTTTATTCCTGAAGACCCATTTAGTACCTATAGCCTGTTTTCCATTAGGTAACTCCACTAAAGTCCAAACTTCTTGTAACTTGAATTGTAGAAGCTCTTCCTGCATAGCCTCTATCCAGCTTGGATCCTTCAATGCATGAATTACCTTTTTGGGTTCTTCTTGTGATAAAAAGCAAGCAAACAAGCAGTTTTGAAGATCTTTATGGTTGGTTCTTTGTTTAAGAGTAGTACCAACAAACCCATATTCCTCCAAATTCTTTGTCATTCTTCTTGTTTGAGGTGCTGAATTCAAGTCTCCAATAATTTGTTCAACTGGATGATCTTTGTGTACTCTTGTAGTTGGAATAGGACTGACAGGCATAAATGCATCCAAATTGTTCATGTCAGCCTCTGCACCAACATCTTCATCATCATCTGAATAGACAATATCTTCCAAAGCAGGCATATTTGGATCATCTGGAAGTTCAATGCTTGTTTTTCCACCAACATCATTAACTTCATTTGTGCTAGCAGCATTAACATTGTTAGTGTTGTTAACATTATCATCCTTCTCTTGATCAATACTTTCACTATCTTTTCTTGGATCACCACCTTCTTTTTCTAGTTCTTCAGTAACCTTCTTTTCATCATATCCTGAAGGTTTAAATCTAGCATTAGGAGAACTCTTTGAATTTTAAGAGAATGGTGGATCAGCAGTCCACAATGGTAGCAGAATGTAATCTTTGCCAGGTACTGTCTCCATTCTAGCTTTACCTGCATCATCACATGCTTTTGTACCTGCATTACCATTAGACTGATTTCCTGCAACAACTAGCTTATAATTCATTGACTTTGTTAGTGCATCAATATCAAAAAGCCAATTATTAGGTCTACTTCAGCAAAAATTAGGTGTATTCCTCACAAAAAACTGGACATCAGGATCTCTTCAACTATCCTATTCTACTGTTAAATACTCTAAATGCTTTACTATTGATTGAGTACCCAACAAAGAATCCTTCATCAGCCTTACCATCAAACTTGCCTAAGTGATCTATGGTATTGAGAATTGTAACAGGACACCCAAATGGTCTCATAAAGCCTAAAGCTGGTTTTCTACCAAGAAAAGTTCATAAGGGGTCTTGTTATGAGGCTTAGTTACTAATACCTTATTTTGCACATAGCAAGCAATATTAACTGCTTCAGCCCAAAAAGTAGTAGGTAGCTTAGAATCAGCTAGCATTGTCCTAGCAGCCTCAATTAGTGTTCTATTTTTCCTCTCAGCTACTCCATTTTGTTGAGGAGTTCTAGCTACACTAAATTCTCTCTTAATACCTTTTCTCTCACAAAACTGATTCATCTCCTTATTCTTGAACTCAGTTCCATTGTCACACCTAATTACCTTAACCTTTTGATCTATTAGATTTTCTACTCCAGTTATAAAGGACTTAAGAATGCCACTAGTCTCATCCTTAGTAGCTAGAAAGAAAACCCAACTAAACCTACTGTAATCATCTGTGACAACTAGGCAATACATCTTTTTCATTAAGCTTTTTACAAATGTTGGACCAAACAAATCCATGTGCAACATATGTAAAGTTTTTTTTTTTTGGGAGCTTTGATAACTTACTATTTTCAACTTACAAGAAGCTCTATGTTGCTTTTCCTTTTGACAAGCAACACAGATTTGATTATTTTCAAAAAGTTTTGAAGGTAAACCTCTTCAAGATTTCCCTTAACCAGTTTATTCATAGTTTTGAAATTTATGTGTCCAAGCCTCTTATGCCAAAGTTTAGATTCATTAGAGGTGGCTTTTGCAAAGAGACAAGTTAGACATCCTTTAGGAACAATATTCTTTAAATCAACATTATACTCATTGTTCTTTCTAGAAACTTTAAGTAAAACATGACTTTCATCAGTTAACTTAAAGTTTGGAGATATAACAATACATTCAGTGTCATTAAAGAGAACACTATTCTTTTTGTCACACATTTGTGAGACACTAAAGAGGTTAAACTTTAACTCTCTTACAAAATACACATTCTTAAAATCTAAAGTACCAGTTTTGATTGTACCTCTACCTGTGATTTTCCCTCCTTTGGGGTTACCTCCAAAGGCAATATATCCTCCATTAATTTATTCAAAGTCTTAAGAATAGGATATGTTACCCTTGTCATGTGCTTAGAGCAAACCACTGTCAATCACTCATTTTCTCCTGCAAATCTGCTTGGATTGCCCGGCACATAAGATCAAAAATTATCTCTTTGGGGACCCAAGCCATCACTGACTTGGATCTGCCTTGTGCATCAATATAATTAAATCTTTTAAAATTCATTGATGCACTGTTGTGTTTGGAAACATGGTAATTAAACTTAAGACCTTTGGTTTCAAACCCAACAAGCTGAGGCTAACAGCATTAACGCAAAAATCCCTTAACAGCATTAACTACTGCTTTTGGCCTAACAGTATTAACATTGTTACCCCTAACCGTATTAATCCTTTGATTAATGTTTTTAAAAGCAATGTTCTTATTAATGGGCCTCTTAACAGTTGAATGTGCTATTTTAGAAAGATTTGACATTGGACTAGCACCATTCACTGTTATTTTTATGTGAGCAGTATTAGCTTGTCTAGCAGCATTAACTGATACTAGGCCAGACTTCATTAATACTGTTTTTGGAACCATGTTCCTTTTAGGACTGGGGTGAGTCATTCTAGAAAAATTCTGGTGATTCACCCTTTGAGTATAGTTCCACACTGGTTTTACCATCTTTTTATTATTAAACTGTCTCTGATGATTATCACAATCATACTGCAGGTGATCAAAACTTCCACACACATAGCAAGCTTTGTTAATCATCTCAAAATTACTCCCTAATCTTTGAGACATCATGTAATTCTAGTTTCTTTGGTTTCCTCTAGGACTATGTGTGTTCAGCCTATTTTGATCACCTTGTTTATCAGTTGTTTTCCTAGGAGATTTTACTTTCTTTTTAGATTTAACAAACTCTATTTTAGCAAAACTAGGTTTAACAATTTTCTTTTCTATCTTAGGCTTTGACTCAGCTTTATCCTCACTATCTGATATCTAATCTTCAATAAGTAGGAGACCAAAGTTCTTCCTAACAACCTTAGGCATGTCTGCACTAGCCTTAGCTTCACTAGTCTCAACTAAAAGTTTCTTAACTGTAGGCTCACTAACTATAGGCTCATTTACAAACTCTTCTAGACCAGAGAATGACAAATCAGGTTTTGGAGGCATAAAGTTTCCTGTATAAGGACGTGGAACAACATTATACCCTAAACTTGTTTTGCACTTATCAACTATCTGACAGTCTATTAGTTTGCTTAAGCTTTTAGATGAATTCTCAAATTTTTTGACTGTTAGCTGAATTTCATCTTTTTGGCTTTAAGCCAGTTCCAACTTCCTCCTAAGCTCTATAATGGCTACTTCTCTTAAATGAATCTCACGTTTTAAGACCTTGATATCTTCCTCATAAACAGACTCATTTTTCTTATAAACTAGAAGTCTTGCTTCTACAGACTCTAAACCTGTTTTATAAGTAATAACATTTAACTTAGTTGTCCTTAAGTATTTTAACAGTTGTTCATTTTGTTCCTTAAGAATTTTAACATTTTCCAAACAAGATGATGAACAGTTTGAATCAGTAGATACCTCAGAGTTAGAACTTGTAGAAGAGTAAGCCATGAGTGCAAAGTTAGTTGGATCTTCTTCTGCTTGATCACTCCAATCATAACTAGAACCATCACAAGACACCAAAGCATTAGAAGTAGTTATCTCCACTGGCACAACCCTTCTTGTGTTCTCCCTATTCCTATTTTCTTGGTTCCTTGGAGCCCTATACTCCCTTGCAAAGTGTCCCCTTTTGTGGCAGTTGTAACACTTCACCTTAGAGTTATCAAACCTAATGGTCTCAGTAACATTCACATAAAACTTCCTTCTGGTGTTCTATAAGAGTCTCCTTGCCCTCATTGTTAGCATAGCTATCTGCCACCTTAAATCTATCTCTTCTAAATCATCAAGATTAATTTGTTACAAGTCCTCATTGTCAAGTTGTGGACTATTTGGTTAACTTGCAAAGAAAGCACAAATGACAGCATCACTTAAGTTGTCAATTGTTGTTGAGTGCTAGCAATTGTAACACCATGAGAAGTATTAACTGCTCCATTTGTACTGCTGGTACTGTTTGAGGACATAAAGGCTATGTTTTGTATGTTTGTGCTTGAGCTTGATGTCTCTTTGACCTCTGGTTCATAGATCTTTAGGTTGTTGTAAAGATCATCCAGGCTTAATGTATCTATCTCAGGCTTGTTCCTCCATACAATGGTATATGTGCTCCATTCTGGTGACAGACTTCTTAAGAACTTTTGATTCACATCTTCTTGTAAGATACTTTTACCATGAATCTCCAATTGACTGATAAGCTTTTGAAGCCTATCAAAGGTTTGATCTAACACCTCTGAGCTAGATGCAATAAAATTTTCATACTGCTGCTTTAGAATATTCCTCTAAGTCTTTTTAGTAGCAGCATTCCCTCCAAACCTCTTCTCAATAGCCTGCAGGAATGACTTGGCATCTTTAATGGAGTTAAACTTCAATTGATGTTCATTAGGGATGCCCATTAATAAAGTGCTTCTTGCCTTCAACTCTAACCTCCTTTGTGCTTTTCTTCAGCAATTGTAGGAGTAATTGTAGTCTCAACACCTTCAACAACTTTTGTTATTAGAGGTGCATTACCATTCTCTATGACTTCTCTGTTACCCATAAATATTCACATAGCAAGAGACATGATCCGGAGGTCGGGGAGGATTGAACAAATGTTTAGCCATATTATTTAGTGAGAGAAAGGAAAGATGTGTGTTTTTCTAGAGAGAGAAACACACACACCTTATTACAAGTAAAATGAATCCTCACCCCCCATGGAAGTATAGAGGGGATATATATAGGTCTTGACTCTCTAAACTATCATAACTAGACATTTTAGGTCCATGTGAGTCTTACCTATTTATACTAATGTAACTCCGTATTAGCCGACATATTTTAAGGCTAACAATCTTCCCCCAATATGTGGGCATACGGAATTACTTACAATGTTTCTAACAAGTATAAATACAACAAAGCAAAATGACATCCGAGGCGCTTCCAATGCCGAAGATGACATCTTTGTCTTCTAGTCTTGAAACTTGTACTCCAGCTTGGATCTTCTTTGTCTTGACTTATTTTGGAACCATTGTAGTATGCATGAGTTAGATTAACTTCCCCCAATTCATGCAGCATGTCTTTAAAAGCTTTCTTCATAGACTCCTTTTTGGCGAAGTTTCTGAATCAGCTTCCCCCCAAACCAACATCCGTATCTTGAGCAGATTCTGAAACGTTGATGTAGCTTGAACGATCTTCTAACATTGACATTTAAAGTGCACAGCGGAATTTAGTAGAAGAAACAGTCAACCACACCATCTAATACTGCTTCTATACTGTATCATGACATTTGGTCTTGGTGAATATCTGTTTAGGGGAACATGCAAGAGATCAGCAACAATTCTTCTCACGCATGCATAATACTTCACAAACCATACTAAGTGAAGTAGTATAAACTACTTCCCCCTGGAAGTTGACCTGATAGCATCAAAGTATCAAAGTACACGTATTCCCCCATGATGGTTTCGAACTCTCGGAAGCATCATTGACGTGGACGACCATATACACGAGAAGTTCTTGTCATAAGCAACAATCTTGAAAAGTTATGAAAGACATTGAAGAACTTTGAAAGATTTTGCTGAGACTGTGAAGTATCATTGACGTTCAGTAGCTTTAAATATCCCGTGAGAGTTGCTGATCACATCTCAACCTTTTACTCTATGGCTAACTTACCAACCTCGTATTCTGTCGGCTATTGCTGTGACCACTTGGTGAAGTAAACCCGATATACCAAACTTGAAAATGAAGTAGAATTCCCCAAATTTGTTACTTAAGCTTGCACTGTTGTTGATTGAAGAACGGTGCAGAAGAAAGCCTCTAAGTACCCTATACACTCAACTAAGAGCCAAAATAAGTACAACACCTCTTGAGACTATCCACATCGGCATCTGCGTGTGACACTGAGCACTACAATGTAACTCCTTTAAGTGATAGCTATAACCCGTGAGTACTACAATGTAACTCCTTACATCGGGTATAACTAGATAATCCAAGTCTCAATCATAACTGTATACGTTCAAGCAAGTCATCAATCGATAGATTGGGTTTGAAGAAAAGGGGTAGAAAGTAGAAGGAAGTCTCGATGATGAAATAAGTAGACGCCTTCGTGAAACCCACTTCAAACTCAAATAAGGGATACCAAATAAACTTCGTGATCACTTGACATTAAAGTCCAAATTCCATAGCCGTTTTGACGTTTTAGTGAATCTTATTCGGATCGATTTAGTGTTATGTATCATGTTTGTTGTTTGAATGTTATTGAACTAAGACAAATGTTATTTTTGAATTGTCGTCAACGAATAAACATTGTTCCGACATCAACTTGTCATCTAGCATTTTTGTACGCTTAATCCATAACAATAATCAACCATGTCCTAAATCCTTATTATCGTCCCATACTATTAATAAATATCTGCCTACTTGGTATTGTACACTAAGGGAGGAGGGGGGTGGGGGGGGGGGGGGGAAAAAGCAATCCAGACGGCCCAATGATTTTAATCATCAATAGTATTACCGGCTCCATGAGCAAATTCAATAAAACCGGCTCAACCATGCAATTACATCCTGCCTATATTAAATCCATACTCCTAATATCTGGCCAATCACATTAATACCCAAGCTATTAAATCTAGTGACAACTCAGCTGGCCTAGTCTTTTTGCAATACCCGACCCATTCTAAAAAAACTATACCTGATCCAATAAAGAATTAGATATATAACCTCATGAAATTAGGGCATTTAACCCTAATTACATACACTATCGCCTACCACGGTTTATTCTCTCCCAAAAAAACAAATCATTTTTGTCTCTTACAAAAATAGTTAACCAAAAACGCAAGAAGCAACTTTATGTCATTCATTTCTTCCATCAAAGATAAACCCATCTATCCCATCTCTTCCATGTTATCCCAGTCACACGATGCATCAATCAAATCAATAACCGTTTATAGAATCTGCAAACAGCCGTTGCTTCATTATGTCTTCAAGATCCCTATGAAGAGGTCGCAGGTAGGTGTTTGTTTATTTTGATTTAATCAATACAAGGAATGGGTATGACATAATTTTTATAAATCCATCCTTTAATTTTGTGAATTGAATAAGGGTTACACCTTACATATCGATGATGATGATTTCTTTTGTGGGTTCAATCTATAAAGGTCTTGGTATAAGTAAATCCCACAAAAAAATGAATCTGAGATTCTTATTTCATTTAATGTTTCGAGTCTTGAAGTTGTTTGGAAAGGAGATGTTGGTAATTGAATGTATGTGACGAAGGGATTCCATAGTATAGTAATGTGGGTTGTTGATTTGTGGTGATGAGAACGATGGCTGTATGAAGTGTTTTAAATGTGGTTGTACAGATTGTTGTGGTGTTGTTGCGTTTTGTTTAGACTCGATTGAGTTGACCGAGTCAACTCGGTAATAACCGAGTTGACTCGGTTTGGTTTGGCCGTGGGTAGCAAAACGCAACCAAGAATCAATTTGGATAGCGTTTTGTTTGTATTTGTCTTAGAAATTTTGTCTTCATATCACCTATCCAAAACGCAACGCCAAATCGCAACCAACCAAAACGCAGTGACAAATCGCAGTCCATTGAGACAAAACGCAGCATAAGCAAAACGCATCCCTGAGAACCAAAACGCAACTGCTTGTCTCCAGCCCAAAACGCAACCACCAATAAATTTGTACTGTTGTACCTTTTTTCTTAAAAACCGGATCTGTTTTTGTTTGTTTGGCCAAAACGCAACCAAGAACAACATAAACCCAGATCTATCTCTTGTCATTTAAGCACCAAAAAAAATTAATGGCAGTTAAAATCAATGCGATGAACAGTACATGAATAGTGACATGAATAGTGCGTGAACAGTAGCATGAATAGTATGAACAGTGATATGAATAGTAACCGAGACATGAACAATAAACACATGATACAATACACCCCTGCAGCTCTGATGCTAATTGTTACCCATAAAGATTCACATAACAAGAGACATGATCTGGAGGTCGAGGAGGATTGAACAAATGTTTAGCCATATTATTTAGTGAGAGAAAGGAAAGATGTGTGTTTTTCTAGAGAGAGAAACACACACACACCTTATTATAAGTAAAATGAATCCTCACACCTCCATGGAAGTATGAAGGGGATATATATATAGGTCTTGACTCTCTAAACTATCATAACTAGACATTTTAGGTCCTTGTGAGTCTTACCTATTTATACTAATGTAATTCCGTATTAGCCGACATATTTTAAGGCTAACATTCTCATAGAGAATAATCAATCATCTGGATGTACTATTCTATAACTCACCTGGTTTAAGCATAGGCACTTTTGATGCAGCCACCATATGTGCTGAGTCTTGATCCATCTCTTTGTAATAAACAGACCTTGTGTGTAAAATCAGTTTCTTCTTATTCAAAGCTTCTCAACAAGAAGCTCTGATACCACTTGTTGATCTCACTTGAATAGATCTTGAATTCCTTAGCTTGTGTAAGGTTTAGTTATGCAAGATAAATCCTACACAACTATGGTAGAAACTTTATAAAATATATCAAAGATTATTCGAAATCTAATCTTTGATCATTAAGAAGAATATGCAATAGAATAGTAATTCTAATGAACACACAGATTAACAAACAAAGCTTCAATATATTAATACGAATACTCTAACTAGTATTAGGGTTACAAAACCTTAAAGCTATAACAATATCAAAACAAAAGATATCAAACTCTATGCCCTAGGACCTCCTTTTATACACCAAGGAGTCCTAGTCGATTTACAATATATTTCTAAGACTTAGAATATTCTCTATGATCTATTCTATAAATAACTAATACTTATCATGTAAGTAATCTTGTTCTCCAAACAATCTTTATCCTTTCTTCTGTCTTTATCCTTTTTTTGACAGTAGAAACAATTTTAGCAGTCTTAATCTTTAAGCAGTTGTAACTTTTGTACTAGCAGCATTAACTTATCACCAGCAGTAGTAACTTATACACCAACAGCATTAACTGTGTACAAGCAGTAGTAACTACTTAGAATATTTTCTTCAATCTTCACCAGCAGTACTAACTTTACACTAACAGTACTAACTTTATACTAGCAGTACTAATATACTAGCAGTAGTAACTGTGAACTACCAGTACTAACTTTAGCTTAACAGCAGTAACACAAACCTGAGCAGCAGTAACTCCAAGATCATCAAGAAGTCTTTTAATGCCAACAATAACTCCAAGCCATGATATTAACATCCAATTCCATGACAAAACTTTCCATAATGAAAATTTTATTGATTTTATCGTTGCTTGCTTCTAGAAATTTCTTTGACCCTCGTGTATTTACATTACCCCCCAAAGACTATATTATATCAATTTCATTATCATCATTGTCTGTATCCGACTCTAGATCATGGGGATAGATTATGTTGAAAAGGAATAGATCATTAAAGTACAAAACATTTTGTTCCTCTTCATCACATTCAGACAAAGATGTTTTAGTTTTCAAATTAAATTCATCGATATGATGAGAAATTTCAACATGTTCAGTTAAGGAATCTGATTTAGACGTTAGAGCGTCATTGTAAACAATGACTGGAAATTCGTTTTTAAAATCTTTAAGGAAGTCTAAATCATCAAAATAACTGACCGTTGGCTCGGTTGACGGAAATGAAGGCATATTGACTTTTTCATTATCATTTTCCGAATCCGTTTTCAAATCATTGACGAAAATTATTTGATAAGAAAACGAGTTTTGTCAAATATTACTGTGTAATCTTCATCGTCGGATTCGTCAAACGATATTCTAAAGTCAATTTCATTGTTGTTAAGAGAACTTACTGTTGGTTGACACGAGAGTGTTTTTTCAGATGATAACTCGTCATTAAAGACTATAGCTGGGAATTCGATTTCAATGGATCTAAGGTCATGAACGTCTTCATCATACCAGATCTTATCATACTTAGCAGTTTCCCAGTTATACACTTTACCACACCGACGAGCTCTTTCTTCTTCTAGCCTGATCTATTCTTCCATAGTAATGCTGGGGTTGTCCATCCTGTAATAATCTTGCTAGGAAAGAAAACCGTCAAATAACTTATACGTCATATTCAGTAAACTGAATACGCCGTATTACACAAACACAATAAGCAAATAAACATGATTATAAACTATTCTAAACTACACTAATCCTAAGGGTTAGATTAATCTAATGTTAAAAACCAAAATATCAAATAAAAATCAAGATTAAATTTTCACTCCCCGACAACGGCGCCAAAAACTTGATGTGTCGTTGTGTGGTTGTAATTTATGTTTCAAGTTTTAAATTTATATTTTTCTGACTTTACCAAAAACAACACTTTAAAGGGCAATGTACCGGTCGATGGGAGTTTCATGGTAAGTAGGGTGTCGATCACTAAGAACGAGAAACAATCTTTCAATTTATTAATATTTTGGTTATCTAAACTAAGTTAATTCTATTCTATGTTAAACCTATGTTAATCCTAAATCTAATGAATAAGGGGGTTTTCAGCCTGAGAGACTGGCACGGGTTTTGTGGTGACTAAAATCAACTTAAGACACTAAAACACATGCAAGTAAATTAACAGAAGATAAAAGAGCGATCTATCCGAATATAAGAAAACTGTATTAATAATTATTAATCCAATTAAAAAGTTGGTTTTTTATTTAGTGCAATGATTACTTATCTCGAGGCGGCATATCATTCTTAAGACTTAGGCTATACTTCTTCCTAATACCTAGATACGAAGAATTATGTCACAATTAATCGTATCCGCATAAAGCATCCTTATTTGCTGATTATAATCTATCTTATGGATTAAATCAATGGTGATCTTGTTAAACCCTAGCTCATAGAGACTTTACCCACTTACTGCTTAAAGGCGATTTATACACTAGAAGTCCACTAACTAAATCTTTACCAATTACTTGAGAACGTACTCGTTGATCCCAAGGGTCACCTGCCGGTCCAACTAAGCTCACAATCTAAAGACAAAGATAGGTTATTATTTGTGATCCTATTGGTTGTTGATCCCTTGTAGATCTTTGATTAGCTTGTTAAAGCTTTAGTTATCTTAGATAAATCTAAAACAACTATGATAGAAACCTTGTGGTGTATATATAAAGATTATGCAGAATTAATCTTTATATACTCAGAAGAATAATAAGAACAATATCAAAAACAAAAGAACTTTCACTATATTAAACAAATCACAAAACAACTATATGTTTTGCCTAACAACTATTGTGTTTTTCTATTTGTGTATATCTATTCTAACTATGCCGTAAGGGTTCCTTTTATACACCAAGAAAAAAACCCTAATAGACTTACAAAACGCGTTAAGTGATCATGCATATCTATTCCTAATATAACTCATGCATATCACATAAGCAGTACTAATAAACTAACTAACAGTACTAATTTACACTGACAGTACTAACATTGTACTGACAGTACTAACTATAACTAGCAGTACTAATATTACAACTAGCAGTACTAATGACTTAGTTTATATTCTTCAATCTTCACTAGCAGTATAATCTTCAAGTAGCAGTACTAAGTCCTTTGAGCAGTATGAACTTGTAGAAGCCCTTTAATTCCCAACAATCCTCCCCTAAATTTGTGATTTATCTTCAAATCATCAAGTTTGTTAAATTAAAGCTTTTTGGTTCTAAGAGGATTCTTTCAAACACTTTAGCTTCTTGATTTATTGGCTTCTATGAAGATTTTTTTGACTAAGTCTCTTGCCATCTTACTATCTTCTTCCACTTGTAGTCTTCTGCTGAGCATCAACATCATAACTTCAGTTGTCAAAGGATAATACTTTTCTGGAAACATATAGATGTAATGCCCTCTTGTTGAAAATACATAATGTACTACACATGATCCATATAATCTCTAAGTCAAAGGATCATGCATATATCTTTGTAACTTCTATAGTGCATCTTCCTTGTCTGGTTCATAGAGTCTTTTCAATTCAACCCATAGAGCTTTTTCCATGTCTTCAGTAGGTTCTGCAAACCTAAACTTTTCTTTAACTAAGCTCCATAAAGTATCAAGGTCTTCTCTGTCAAATGCCTTAAGCATATCTTCAAATCCTTGATATGCCTCTATGATGTTTCCAACCCTGATAATCTTCCAATATTTTCTTGATCCTTCAGTATGAATTTCTCAATCAATGATAGGATACTTAGTTTGCAGAGCTTCTACCCTGAACTCTTCAACTAGAACTATCTCTAGCATCTTCTTAAGATCTTCTTCAGATAATTCTTTTGGTTCTTCAGTTATTTTTCTTGATGAAAAGGCTCTGAACATGAAGCTTGAGCTGTCCTTAACTTCTTGAAGCTTTCTTGAAGTAGTTCTTCTTCTGCAACTATCTTTTTCTCTGACTTACTGACTTTAGAATCCTTCTTAAATAAAGTTTGTACCTTCCTGTATTCTTCTTCAAATATGGGTCTGATCTGATCATAACTCATACCTTTGAAATACTTCATCTTGTAATTAGCCATGTTCTTCAAATACACCATCATATTTTTCCTTTCTTAAGCTACTGTAACTGGTTTCTTCTTGAAAGAATGATACCTTATCATTGATCCTGATTGTCTCTCTTGAGCTTGTTTAACAATTTTACTCTAGTCAATATCATCAGCTGCTTTTCTCTCTTGATCAAACTATTTTTGTAAATTTAATGCAGCTTCAAGATTAGCTCTTTCTTGTTCTTGTTGTTCCAATACTTTTGTTTGCTCTTCCTCTTGAACCTTTTTGGCTAACTCTTCATTAGTATCTTGAATATCCTCAGCAGTACTAAAAAGTCCTGCAGCAGTACTAACTTGTGAGCTGTCAGTACTTCTTCTTCTTCTATTGTAGGTCTTTACCCTTTCTTTGGATGTCTCTGCAAGGATTTTTGCTGCACTGAGAACACTTAATTCAGCTTCAAACGTTTCTTGACTTTGTACTTCAACCTGTGGAGCTTTTAAAGGAGTAACTTGTTGCTCAGTCAGATCAAAATCATATTCCACTCCTGCATTCTCTTCCTCTACATCTGCATATTCTGTCTCTTCCATCCTCCCCTGTTTGGAAGAATCCTCTGAAACCAATTCCTCCTCTTCATCTGAGATGACCATTTTTGCCTTTTTCCTTTTGTTGGTAGACTTGAGCTTATCTTCCAACCTTTTAACCTTTTTCACCAACTTGGTAAGAGCCTTACCATGAACTTCTTTAGTCTTTTTGAGTTCTGTCTCCAAGCTGGTGACTCTAGCAACTAATTTGGTACACAAATTCGTCAATTCTTTGAGTTGCATGCTGCCCTCAACACTTCCAGGTGTGTAACCTCCTGAGAGGTGAACATTGGGCATGGACATGTTTTTATGAATTTGTGTTTCTTGTGGATGTGGAGATGAAGTGGCAGTGATAGGTTCAGTAGTAGGTTCATAAAAAGATGGTGCTTGTGAGGATGTTGCTTGTGAAGATGTTGGTTGAGATGTAGTGGGTTGTGATGTAGATGATGAAGAAGCAGTGGGTGTGTGTTGGGACTTAACAGAGAATTTGGTCCTTCACCCTGACCAGATTGGTCATGAAGCAACATAGTATCAAATAGAGGTACATGTACCCCTGAAAATCTAATTTTCATGTTGCTAAAAAGTTTCTGTTTTAAAGAAGTAGCAACATATTATTGTCATTATGTTGCATTAAGAAACCTTTTTCTCTGTTTATTCTAAAAGATTTGTATAAAACGAAAGATACAGTCAAAAATTAGTTAAAATTATCACATTTTCACCAACCATCCAAAATTTAGATGAGAAAACTTAAAAGTCCTGTTTGTTGCCAAACAAATAATTACAGTTGCAATATTACTTGAAAATTATTCCCATGAAGTTTTCTTAGGACTTAAATAATGTAAGATGGTATGGATCAAAAATCTCCATTGGGGTGAAAATTGAGCCTTTTTAAAAGTAAGTTTTTTATTATTAGAAAGATACCCCATTAGAGACAGTTGTTCAAAGATTTCAGTGTTGGGCAAAGAACTAAGACCATCTACATCTGCTAATTGGAGATGTCTCCTAACAGATGCTTTAGTAATAGGAAATTTATGCCCATCAACTGTAACATTTATTTGTTGTTCTCCATCATTGACTGTTTTGACAGTTGCTGTCTGCCAAAACTCTTCAACTAGAGAAACATAGATAGTAGGATTTGCAGTTAAAGCATACCTGATATGACTATCAGCAAGAAAGTCTACTATCTGATGGAATTCTTCACTCCCGGATGGCTTTTGAAGAAAAGCCACCATATTATATTTGTCGCAGAATCCGATTTGAGCCATGTGTATTTAAGTTATGAGCAAAAGATTGATGTGAGTGCTGGGTTAAGATCGATTTAGAACGAATTAGTATTAGTCAAAATCAATTGAGATTTTATAAAGAGTGTATAAGGTTTGGAAAGTGGATAAATTGTATCTTTAAAGTAATCGTGTAAGTAAGGTAAATATTACAAATATCCAAAGTAAGAATCTTATATATGCAGTTAGTTGCGTAAAAATCTCAACGGTAATATTCAAAGAGTTGAAAATCTATTATTGACCAAACAGTGTAAATAGTAACTCAGCAGTACAAATAGTACCCTAGCAGTACTAACTTTTGTACTAGCAGTACAAACTTCTAACCCATCAATATTAAGAATTTGCTTAGCAGTATTAACTTTTTCTCCAATAATCATGCAACAACATGCCTTTATTCATCACAAACACACTAGAAATAACTAGATAGAGATGTGAGAATTCATGAGGATCCATATTTATGCATAACCCATGAATAGAAGTCAAAGCTATTAGTCAAACCAAAATACTAATTTTGACCCATTTCATTCAAAAGTTAACCTTAAGTCATCCCAAAAACTTAGTTGAAAGAATAGTTTTTGGTAAACTATCAGCCATTAATAGATTTGAGAATTCTTTACCAGTTACCGTTTGCCCTGGAATAGCCAATTCTTTCTTGTCTGTTAGACATGGTGAATTGATGACCATTTGTTGTGTGGTATACAACCAACACTGAAAGGATATTCATGCTATCATCAATATCCTCCCCTCAACTCCAGCATTTTCATCAAATCAGCATATCCTTTATTAATCAAATAAACTTTAAGCTCTAAACCTGCAAAATGTTAGTTCCAAACACAGAGAAATACAATCCATAACATCTTGCATAATACTCATAAGAGAATTAATTTCTCTTTGGGACCCAAGCCATTACTGACTTGACTCTGCCTGTTGGATCAACATAGTCAAATTGCTTACAAATGTATGATCCACTATTTTTGGAGACATGATCTAGAACCTTAAGTTTAGGTCTCCAAACCCAGCATGCTTTGGACTTAACAGCATCAATCCCTTGTTCCCCAACAACACTTGTCACTCTTTTTCCTTTAGCAGTATTAACAGAATTTACCTTGACAGTATTAACTTTGTTATTTAAATTTCTGTTTTTAAGTGTTGTTTGTTGGTAAAAAGGTCTCCTAGATGGTGAATGTGACTTCTGAAAAGCATTTGGTCTAGATTTTGCAACATTCACAAAGGGTTTGGGTGCAGCAGTCTTAATAGGTCTGGCAGTACTAACTGTTGCTGCTGTTCTTGAAGAACTTTGCCTAGCAGTACTAATTGGTACTAGGCCAGACTTGGTTAAAACTGCTGTTGGAGCAAAATTTCTTCTAGAATTAGAGAAATTTTGATGATTAGTCCTCATAGCATTATTCCAAACTGGTCTAACTTCCCTTTGACCAGTCCCCTTTTTCACATTGTTCAAAACAGGTTTTTGTACCATCTTTTTATCATGAAAATCACAGTCTTTAATTAGATGGTTAAAACTCCCACACACAAAACAAGCTTTTGGAGTAAACTGAAATCCAACTCCTAATTTCTTAGACATTGGTGTATTCCAGTTAGTACTGTTATTCCTAGGATTTTGACTAACTTTCCTAGGTTGATCAGCTTGCTTAGGTTTTTGAACATTAGCTGATTCTGACACCTTTTCCATAGTCTCATCCTCATCACAATCAGAAACCCAATCTTCAATTATTGGGGCACCAAAGGTTTTCTTAATCTCATTAGAGGAATTTTCATAACCATTCTTTTTACCTTAAACTTCATTAGCCTTCAAATTCAGGCTGTTTAAACTCCTCAAGACCAGAGTTTGACAAATCAATAGTAGGGGGTGCAAATAAGCCTGTAGGTGGAGGTGCAACTGTATTATATCCTACACCTTTTCTATTGTTATCAGATATTTGACTTCCTATCAATTTATCTAAGCTCTTAGAAGCATTTTAAAAGTTGTCAATCTTAATCTGTTTACTCTCTTTTTCTTTCTTAAGTCTTTCTATCTGAATTTTAAGAGCATTAATTTCTGATTCATTAAATGAGGCATCTCTTTTAAAAACAGCAATTTGATCACAAAGCATACCCTTATTTTTCTTGTAGAAGACTAGTTGTTCTTCCATAGAAGCTAAACCTCTTTTATAGTTGGCTAGATCAGATTTAGATTTATTAAGCTCTATTCTTAAATTATCATACCGAGACTTAAGATCTTCAAAGCTTTTAAGACAAGTTTTAGAGCAAGCTTTGTTATTGTGTACCTCTGAATCTGAGATCCTAAGAGCAAAGTTGTAGGGATTCCTCTTCTGTATAAAGATTCCAATCAACTCCAGCTCACTATATGCTTCGTAGCTTTGGAAGAAGATTCTTCTACATTCACAGTTCTATTTGAGCTGTCTTGATTTATGTTCCTATTTTCTTGACTCCTATGATTTTTGCACTCTCTCGCAAACTGTCTCATCTTATGATAATTGAAGCATTCTACCTTTGTATTGTCATAACCAGTAGTATCACTTCCATTGTTGATAATCTTCTTTCCAGTTCTCTGATAAAACTTTCTTGCTTTCATACTTAGTAATGTCAATTGCCACTTCAAATCCCAAGTTCTTCAGAATCATCTTCATAGATTTTGCTCTAGGTCTTCTGATTAACTGAGACCCAATCCCCTATTAGGTTGATTGGCTAAAAAAGCATAGATTGTGGCATCACTGAGTTTAGCAGTATTTATAGTTGAATAGTAGTACTAAGTGAAGATGGTTAGCAGTATTAAAAAAGTACATTAGTGTATAACAATCATTTGTCTACTAGGTGTTGAAACCAAAAGGGACCACATTCTGTGAATTTGAAATTTGATCTTTTACACTTCTTTTGACCTCTTGTTCAATAATCTTAAAATTGTTGTAGAGATCATCAAAACTTATTGAGCCCATATCTGATTTGTTCCTCCAGACCAAAACATGCATGCTCCATTCAGAAGGAAGGCTTATCAAGAATTTAAAGTTTAGATCTTCTTAAGAGATATTTTCACCTAAGATGGCTAACTGGCTTACAATTTTCTAAAGCCGAGTAAAGATAGAGTCAAGTGACTCTGAGCTAGAAACATTGAAGTTTTCATACATCTGCTTCAGGAGTGTCTTTTAACTCTTCTTGGTGGCTTCATTACCATCAAATCTTGCTTCTATGGCTTCAAACAAGGTCTTGGCATCTTTGTAATGATTAAAAGTGAGTAGATGCTCACTTGGAAGTGTCATCATCAAAATACTTCAGGCTTTAAGATCATTCTTCTTTTGGATCTTCTCCTCAGTAGTAACAACACCAGGTATTGTTGAAGTAGATGTACCATCAACGTTTGTAGTGGTTCGTGCTACTGGATTGAAGGAGTTGCCATCCTCTATGATCTCCTAGAGAGCATAGTCTTGAAGTTGAATGTATGACTCTATTCTGAGTCTCCATGTGTCATAATCACCTTGCTTTACAAGTGCCAGTTTTGCAAGAGCATTGTTTTGGGTACTTTTTAGATCCATGAGTCTTGATCTAGAGATTGTATAAAGAGTTAGATCTAGTTTGTTTCTTCTTGTTTATGGTTTCAGAACACCCACTCTGATACCACTTGTTGATCCCTTGTAGATCTTTGATTAACTTGTTAAAGATTTAGTTATCTTAGATAAATCTAAAACAACTATGATAGAAACCTTGTGGTGTATATATAAAGATTATGCGGAATTAATCTTTATATACTCAGAAGAATAATAAGAACAATATCAAAAACAAAAGAACCTTCACTATATTAAACAAATCACAAAACAACTATATGTTTTGCTAAACAACTATTGTGTTTTTCTATTTGTGCATATCTATTCTAACTATGCCGTAAGGGTTCCTTTTATACACCAAGAAAAAAACCCTAATAGACTTACAAAACGTGTTAAGTGATCATGCATATCTATTCCTAATATAACTTATGCATATCACATAAGCATCACTAATAAACTAACTAACAATACTAATTTACACTGACAGTTACTGACAATACTAACTATAACTAGCAGTTTTAATATTACAACTAGCAGTACTAATGACTTAGTTTATATTCTTCAATCTTCACTAGCAGTATAATCTTCAAGTAGCAGTACAAAGTCCTTTGAGTAGTATGAACTTGTAGAAGCCCTTTAATTCCCAACATTGGTCGAGATGTATAAATCACTATATGGAGAGCCATCCCGGCATCTAGATTACTTGGTTCGTATCACTAGATCCAGTTGAATGATAGGTCGCATACAAAAGCACGTAAACAAGTATAAATTGATTAACATAAACAAGCAATCAATGATAAATTAAGCAATCGAGATAAACAAAACCAAACATTCAAATCTTCATAATAATGGCTAATACCCGAAGGTATTAGCCTTTAAACGTCATAATCAATACACGAGTAATAATTTAGCCAAGGTAAACTAACCAAATTAACGAATGATACCAAAAACTAAACGATTACAAGAGTATAGGAGATTACAAGTAGTTTCCTATGGAATTAGTTACATTGCAAGACCTCTTCTGCTCTTCTAAAAATTGACTTTTATAGTTTAGGTATGGAAAATATGATTTAGCACACTGAAAACCTATTTTTAGGTTTTCTATTTATAATGTCTGGAATTTGGTCGATACGGCCTATTGACTGAGGTCAATATGGCATATCGGGGGTTTCTTGGAGTAGGGACCACGTTTGATATCTTCCAGAATATTTTATTACCATAACTTGAATACGGCATATAAACTTCTCTGGATACAGCGTATTGTTCCTTGTTCCCTTGTGGTCTTTAGTGAAGTGCAGGCACATATACGTCATATATTCCTTGATGGATATAGCGTATAGGGTGTCAGAACAGTAGTCTTTAAATGTCTTCGTTTAAGCCCAGAATGCATGAGTTTTTGCTAATCTTCACCAAGTACCCCATAATTACTGCAATTCTCAAATACAAACGATTAAGTAACAATTCTTTGGAATAATTATACAAAATGAGTTATTTACATGGGATAAATGATGCTATAAAAGTAACGTTATTTGATGTCATCAAGTCCTCTTTCTTCCTAATTGTGACACAAAATATTTTCTAAACCATTTTCATAACATATTGACTTATAGTTTAACTACCGGGTTTGAGTAACTAATCACGTAACGCATTCACACTTATAAAAGTCATGGTCAAACTCATTATATGGCATTCTCGTAATAAAATACCTAAAAACCGGTTTTAAGGTGTTACAAATCTACCCCCTTATTTAGATTTCGTCGTTGAAATCTTTTTGCTTAACGCTTGTGACCATTCACAAACTTTTCTACATCATTAGACATCCTTCTAGTTCATCATATCAATACTTATTCCTATATTATTTATAACCTTCATGGTTTACAAATTAGCCATGCTAAATCATGATTTACTTATCCACAATCACAAAATTTAGCAACCTTAATTCAACAAGGTCATAGTCAAAATACTAAAAGCTCACTTAATACACATAATCTAGCAAAATTTCAACTATTTCTAATGACACCGCATCATTAGTAACACATCACATTATAGAAATTCTCCATTTTTCTTAAAATTCTACTAAAAATAATATGCCACTTCACAACTTCTCAAAAATTTCCAGCAATGACGTCTTGCATTTGGAAATATTTACTCTTTTGACTTTATATAAGTCAAACTTCAATGCCACTTCCATGCCATTAACCAATGCACTAAAATGACCTAAAGTCATTTATCGGTCACTCTCACATTCTACATAATATCAAAACGTATTGTCTAGAAATTTCTTAATTTACATCAAACCATTTATCTTAAAAGCCGGTACTTCCTTGCTAATTTCTAACAAGTGCCATCTAAATGGCACTAACAATTCTAACTTTATCATTTCTTATGCAACTTTCTTTTTAATTTCTGGAATTACCTACCCGATCAACTTCTCAACTTAATACACGAACTTCATTCTCGGCATCTAACTTAAGGTTTAACACATAACCTTAACGCCATTAAAACATCCTATTCACGTCTATTCTCATTTCTTACGACGTCTAACTCATTTTAATTCTCATTTTCTATTTCTTTACCCGTACTCATGCCATGCCGGATACACATAAGCTCACTCATTTACAATTCGTTATTTACATAAAAAGGCGTCCCAATCTATGTAAATAAAGAATTATAAATTCATGGTTGGTGATTTATAATTTTTTTATTTAAATGAAGAGGCGTCCCAATCCATTTAAATAAGGAGATTATAAATCATCCTATTTAAGCATTCCCGACACAACCCTCATACCCGTCAACACTTCTATCTTTTCTTTCATTGATCCCATGTCAATGATTTTACATTTTGAATTTCATCGTTTCTAGCCTTGGATCCAAACTCATGGCTTACTCTGAAGAAAACTTGGCTCTCTCCCCGTAGGGACGACCAAAACTTGATTCTCTCCCCGTAGGGACAAGGTTTGCCAAACACCCATTTTGACCCGTTTTTAATTACAACTCAAACATCATACATAACCTTTATTCAAAACCAAGACATGAACTTAAAGACATTCAAAACAATGTTTAATAATCAAATTAGACACTTGGGGGTTCAACCTTGACTCGAGCCCGGTAACTAACACTAACTTCATATGCCTTTACCAACCGCATCTAATTTCTAAGCTCTCAAGCTATATGTCTTATTCCAAGGCCTTACTTTGCATCATAATCACCTACACAAAAACATCAACAACTAAAGGGGTAAGCTTACACTTAGTAAGTAACCCGACATATAACATAAATCATATACATATAATCACATAAGCATCATAACCGCTTAATATTTCAATTCCATATCATTTTAACCATACCACTTATACATTCATCACATAAGCTAATAATTAAAGCTCATTCACATGATCAAATGGCTTAATTGGTCCAAAGCCAATAGGCTAACACACTCTTAATTCCACATAACTAGTAGCCAATTCCATGGCTTATTTCCATCACTAATTTCAAGTCTCTATACCCTTAAGACATTCCATCATAACACATATATGATAAATATACATATAACACATGTTATAGTCATGGTTACTTACCTTAGCTCCAAAGCTAAGTTATCAAGAATACCTAAATCCTCATTATCATCCAAGCTTGTCGTCTTGTGCCATAATCATCATTATATCTATTATTACATAAAAATAATACAATTAACAAGGGTTTACATAACCCAAGAACACAACCTTCATCATATGATCATACCTTGATCATATGATGAAAACCCTCAACTTTACTAAATTCACTTAATAATTTAAGGTGTTCTAACTCATTCATAACTATAGCCCAAACTCCTTTTTATTCTTAACATGATCATATCATGTTCATATCCTCAAAATTACCAAATTGATCTTAATTCATTAATTATCTTTAACCCATATTCATAAACACCTTAATTCTTGGTTTAGAACAATAATTACCCAAAACCCCCCAATTTGGGTAGATAAACCCTAATTCTTAAATTCATCAATTAATTTAATCATATGATTACTTACTTGCAAGAGAATATTTCTATGGAGTTAATCCTTAAATTAGAACTTAATCTTCCTTTAGGGATCATCATAGTCTTTGTCTTCCCTCATTTCTTTCTCTATGTTTCGACATATCCCAAGCACCACCATCTCCTAGAACTTCTTGGAAGTGTTTAGGAGATTATAAGACTTATCATAATATAAGTTAGTTAGGACTTTGGCCTAATGACACTTTAAGTCTCTCAAGTCCTATTTCTTCCTAATTGTGACACACAATATTTTCTAAACCATTTTCATAACATATTGACTTATAGTTTGACTACTGGGTTTGATTAACCAATCACGTAACGCATTCAAACTTATAAAAGTCATGGTCAAACTCATTCTATGGCATTCTCGTAATAAATACCTAAAAACTGGTTTTGGGGTGTTACAAATCTACCCCCTTATTTAGATTTTGTCCCCGAAATCTTTTTTGCTTAACGCTTGTGACCATTCACAAACTTTTCTACATCATTAGACATCCTTCTAGTTCATCATATCAATGCTTATTCCTATATTAGTTATGACCTTCATGGTTTACAAATTAGCCATTCCAAATCATGATTTACTTATCAACAATCACAAAACTTAGCAACCTTAATTCAACAAGGTCATGGTCAAAATACTAAAAGCTCACTTAATACACATAATCTCGCAAAATTTCAACTATTTCTAATGACACCGCGTCATTAGTAACACATCACATTATAGAGATTCACCATTTAACTCAAAATTCTACTAAAAACAATACGCCACTTCACAAGTCAAAAATTTCCAACATTAACGTCTTGTTATTTGGAAATATTTACTTTTTTGACTTTATATAAGTCAAACTTCAATGTCATTTCCATGCCATTAACCAATGCACTAAAATGACCTAAAGTCATTTATCGGTAAACAATAAGGGTTGTCCCCGACATGCTATTTGACCATATTTATATCTGAATTAAACCAATTAAATTAATCGGTTGTGTGTTTGCTTTTTGTCATAGGTTATTGAGCATGAATTTTGTTTAACTATATATGAAGCCTTAAATGATGCATGCCTGAGCCTGATATATATATATATATATATATATATATATATATATATATATATATCAAGACTTGATATATATCAAGCCTTTATCATTAGGTATATGTTTGAGCTTGATATATGTTTCAGACATAAAGGCTTCAAAACCTTCCATAAGAGATAAACATATATTCATTTTGAGTTGAAGATGAGTTTTGAACATGAGTTTTGTTGAGCATGAGTTTTGTTGCCATTTTGCAATTGTAAACACTAAAAACATTGACTTCCAAAAAGTCAAACTTTCATTACCTTCCATAAGGCATAAACAGATATTCATTGCATAAACTAAAATTCATTACATAAACTGAAATTCATTACACAGAGTGACAGAGATAGGATAAAAGACTTGCTACTTCATTACTAGAATCATACATGTTACAATTGTAAACACTAAAAATATTGACTTCCAAAAAGTCAAACTTTGCACACTTGCGTTGACTTCAGTCACCTTGCCTGCTAGTTCAGCCTCCAAATCCTCAATCCTTTGTTGACGAGTCATCTCATTAGCCAATTGACGCCTTTGATGGGGGTTGAGCAACATTTACATTTCATACAAATTTTGATGATACCATTCACTTTCTAACTCTACTTCATACCAATCTCATGTTTCACACTTTTTCTTACCAGGTTTCTGAACCCAAACAATAAAGTAAAACAATGTCAATGAAGTTAATTTTGTTATTGAAATTAAGATTAAACTAAATCAGACCAAATGTTTAAGAGATAATAAATTAGATGTATACTAAATCATGACCCAAAGCGTTTTAGAGATATTAATGCCGAGTCGAATTAGGGGGCATTACAACAGAAACCTTCTACCGGTATTAGTATTAGTCAAGCAGTCAGACCCTACATGGTAAATTGCAGCTCTTTAGTTTCTAGGGGTACATTATAATATCGAAGTTAAAGAGTGCAAGACATGTGGCTTACTTAAAGTGACGGTTTAGGGTTAGGGTTAAGGGGTTAGATTTTAAATTTGGGTGGTTGAGTAAAGTGACGGGTTGTGCATTGGGTTATTAATAGGGTGATGGGTTCGGGTCTTAGATACTCAAATATTAGCTGGGTAAAAAAATCGCCTAAGTGGCAAAAAAAAAGATGATTATGTGGTAAAAAAAAAATAGACGTGGATATGACATGGAGGGCATCCGGTCTTACTACTTTGTTAAACACAAAAACAAGTTTCGTTACTAATAAGTTGTAATAAACAAGTTTAATACCTAACTCGAGATAAAATGGTAAGTTCGTTGATATTTATGGTTTTTAACCCTAAAAGCAAAATCAACTAGTGAGATATCTTGCTATTTCTCAACTGATATTTAACAATAAAGTTCTAAGACAAAAATATGGGCAATAGATAGTTTATTTCAGATTGTTTGCAAGTAGTACAAAAGGATAAGTGTCTCTATTGGGTGCGTTTTTTAAGAAACGAGAACATTGTTACTCACTCAGAACACATAAACACCTCATTATTGCTGTCTAGCAATATGATGCATCGCGGTGATAACAACCTTCCCGTTATTCTTCTGTTTCGTTACCTGTCGATAAATAATAGACTCTCGGACTCAATCCTCGGATCCCAATAGTTCGATGTAACTCAGTTTTCAGACATTATACTTTTCTTTAACAACTAGTGCAGCCTTTAATTATCGTACGTCGCGTTTTAGCTCATCATGTGAGATTATATTGTTTTGTAGTCGTGTGATTGAGAAAGCTTTTATGAACATGAAAACAGGGTCTCATCGTAGTTAATCATTTAAAAAAAATTACTAGCTCGTTTGCGTCACAATTTAGGTGTAATATATCAGATACGTACGCAGGTAGTAGAAAATATATCAGATACGTACGCAGGTTAGTATTCCTATAACCGAAACACAATGTTAAACCGCGTTTCCTGAACGTCATGTCATAGCAAGCATACCTTTCATCGTCACACATCAGCAATATGGTTGCGTTTGATAGTTGTTTACTTGAAAATTAACTTACATTGGATTATACTAAACGTATATTTTTTCTGTTATTCTTCTGCATAATCTTGTGTAAAACGTATCTATCTAACTAAGGTCTTGGAAAATGGTAATATATGAAGATTTGAACCTTGTTATACGAAACAGTGTCGGGTTGTGTACAGTGCCAACAAACAAAATTACATTAAGTCGATCCTTGTCCTGTCTGTGAGGACCAGATTTCGGCCCGTTATCTATCACCTGCCCCATTAAGGCTGGCTGTGGCTGCATGTTCACATCCTTGTCAAACTACTTTCTACTTTGTAAATGCATTAACGAAATTGTCTTCTTCCTTTTTCTTTTTCCTCGAATGAGTGATATAATAGAGTACCGAGTACGGTTCAATTCCTACCTTCCTATACTATACCCGCTCTAGCGAGACTCGGTATTGTTGTTGATGTGATAGCATCGGATAGGAGCTACATGATCTCTGAAAATGTATCTAACTTGTTCATTTTTTGTTAGTTGTTATGACAGACATCTTTTTTTTGTTATTGTGTGTATCCAACTTGAGAATGATTCGACCTAGATTATATGTAGTCATGTTACTCTCTCATTTGCAACGTTGTAATCCTTTAACTAACGAACAGTTGCCAACTGGAGAGTCCTTTATGCTAACGACTGTTTTGAATTAACTCAAATTCAGTATTGTTAACTAAAAATATATTTAGCAAGTTGTAGTTTAAATTTATACACGGTTTTTACCATACATTTTTATAACTTGGTTCATATACACGTTTTTTACTTTCGGTGTTTCCGTTTTCCGGTAGCATTAAATAAAAAGAATTAAAAAAATTAATAAATAAATTGTTTTTTTTTATTGCTCGTAAACTGATCACCGAATACAAAAAAAACTTAATAATTTTTAATATTTTTTTATTATCGCTTGTAACACTGAAACCGAAATAAAAAAAAATATTTAATTTTTTAAAATTTTTTTTTATTATTTGCTCGTAAACTGAAACCGAAATGTAACATATTTAACTTAATTAATTTTTTTATTACTCGTAAACTGAAAACCGAAGTTACCAAGAAAAATTAATAACTTTTTTAATTATTTTTATTATCGCTCGTAACTGAAACTTGAAATAAAAAAATGTTAAATTTTTTTTATTATTGCTGTAAAACTGAACCACCGATATAAAAAAACTTTAAATTTTAAATTTTTTTTTAATTTTTTTTAATTATTGTTGCTCTTAACTTAACCGAAATAGAAAAATGTAATTTTTTAAATTTTTTGATTATTGCTGTAAACTGAAACCGAAAATTAAAAAATAATAATCTTGTTAATTTTTTTTTTATTATTATTGCTCTGTAACTGAACACCAGAAATAGAAAATATAAATTAATATTATTTCTTTTAATCTTTTTTAGTATCGCTCCGTAAACTGATACCGAATAAAAAAATTTAAATTTTTTTCTATTCTTTTATTATTGCTCGATAAAACTGAAAAGCCGATATTAAAAATTATAACTTTTTAATTTTTTTTTATCTTGCTCTTAAACTTTAAACCGAAATATAAAAAATATAAATAAATTTTGTTTTTTATATTTGTGCTCGTAAATCTGAACCGGAAATTAAAAAAATTTAATAATATTCTAAATTTTTTAGTATTATTATGTGCGTAAACTGACAATAAACGCGAAAAAAAAAAATAAAATGTATAAAATTTTTTTTATTTTTTTTGCTCTATTGCTCGTAAAACTGAAACCCTATATAAAAATTTTAATTTTTAAATTTTGTTTTTTAATTGCATTGCTTTTGAACTTATACCGAATAAAAAAAATATTGCGCTTTACATTGTTTTTATTATTGCTCGTAACTGAAAAACCGAAATAAAAAAAATTAAAAGGGCTAACGTATGCAATGTTCGTTTGTTAATGGATATAACGTTATGCATTTGTGAAGGTAACAGAATACATATAATAGGATGAATTTTCAAGTGCGCGGATACCTACAATGAAACAAAAAAAAAAGATGAGCTACAATACATACAAAAACATAATGACACGTTGGATACTTTTAAGTCATTCGCTCCTTAATACGATAAGATCTAGATGTGGTCTTTCTACCATCGGGTAGAGATATAACCGTCTACATTATACCTCTCATACCCTGTTCTAGCGAGATTGGTAGCGGATAATATAGACATTCCATTTATAGCCATATTTGATCTTACCCTTCTTTTACAGTACTGTATATCTGTGACTCGTTGGTTGTTAATAAAAAGTTGAGTAAACTACATTTTTGGTCCTTGTGGTTTACCGAATATAACGGTTTAAGTCCAATAGTTTAAAACGTAACGGATTCAGTCCAAATAGTTTAAAACATAACACTTTTGGTCCATTTTTGGACTAAACCCGTTATACTTGACAAACCACAAGGACCAAAATTGGACCAAAAGTGTTACGTTTTAAACTATTTGGACTGGATCCGTTACGTTTTAAACTATTGGACTTAAACCGTTATATTCGATAAACCACAATGACAAAAAATGTAGTTAACTCTAAAAAGTTTAGAAAAAAGAAATGGACCATTGTTCAATTATTGTGGCACGGACATGCTTTTTATGGTTCTTACATGGAATATTTTATACTGTAGTAGTAAAGTATAAAAGGACAAAAATACAGATTTATGCAAGCATGTAAACTAACAGTATTCATTACGAGAGATTTAAGAATAGGTCAAAAAAATTTAAAGAAGTTTATGTTTTATGTTTGCTACAGTGGAGTTTTATTTTATACCTATGTGGCATGAAAAGGTCCTAAATGTTAGACCTTTTCATAATCTCAAAACATTTAATGCATGTGTTGTATGAAACAATTTATAAAGCTTTAAGATGTTTATATCATAGTAGAAATAATTTTATTATCTCAAAAAGTCTAAAAGTTATTGGTGTGGCATGAAAATTTTAATTTATAAAACTTTATAATCATTCACCTTATTTGTGTGGATGCCTCGTGTCTTTATTTTAGATTTTTGTACGTGTTAGTAAAGTTTAACAAGTTAAATTCCTCCTTATTTTCTGTCTACCCAAAATCTTCAACAAATCATCTATATACTACAAAATTTGTGACATTTGCTCACTAAAAGAAGTGTGAGCAAAAGATAAGAAAACAATCATCAAAAGTATTTTGATCAACTCTCACTACAATAAAAAAAAGTAAGTAACAAAGGGATCACTAAAAGCCTATTGTTACTAAATGGTTAGTGAGCAAAAGTCAAAAGAATTTCCGAACTCTTTTAGTCAGCAAAGGTATACAAATTTTCAGTAAAATCATTACAATATATTGGAGTACTAGCACGCACCATAATGATATAGTATAAGGAGCAAGGATATGAATTAGGCCATGATGACTAGGCTGGTGACTAGGCATTTTAATGCTGACTCAAAGGGTATTATAGGAACAAAAATTCGACATATAAATACTTAGTGTAAAATTAAAGGCACAATGGTCCATTTGGTCTTTCCAACAAAAACTGCTAGAATTTCTCAAAACACGTCATATGAATTCAATGGACGGTTACAATTTTGCAATTCTCTCTCTATTTTGAAATCCATTCCAAAGTTATCATCACTATGTTGATATTTGATTTTTAAAATCATATACATAATGATTGTGATAAACATGTATTCAAATGAAAGAACAACAATCTTCAAATCAATATCACAAAGACAATCGATTCCTACAATCCAATCATCTGTCAAACCTTCAAACTAAACAACAAATTTACATAATCACACTAAATAATCCAAATCACAAGTGTGTATGAGTTTCATATTGCAAAAATTTAAGGGACAAATTCGGTTTATGCTTTTGTGTTTCACGGTTATGTGTCACAATTATATACACAATGACGTAGATATGCTAATGATTGTTATCATTTTATCATGACGTGTTTATTAATTGATTTCCTTTTATATTTAATTTGTTTTGGAATTATAATTTTGATTCATAATCAATTTCATTATGAGATTCTATGCACTTCAAGTGTTTGATAAAATGTCTAAAAGCTAACTTTGTAAAAAAATGCATCTTGTGATCCTATTCATAAATATCTTATGTTAATTTTTTTATTTCCTTAATTGATCTTTGCAGTTAATAAATACGACTTTATAATCATATATTTTCAACCCATTGTTATGAGAGTGGGTCAATATAAGTTATTTGTTATTCTTTTCGGGCAAAATATAAATTTATATTTGAACAAAGTCTAAGAATCATGTTGATTATGTAATACTTTATCGATGTTACGAGGGACGAGGGACGAGGTTGTTGTGGTAAGTTTGAAAATGCTACAACAAAACCATGGCAACAAGATGGCGACTTCAAGGTTGTGTTTGAATGCAAGGTCCATGATGAGGTATACGCTCGAAAAACAAATATGTTTGTGATAATGTGCAACCATTTCAGGTTAGTTTTATGTTAAAAACATAATTGGGCATTGCAGAAAAGAAAGAATATTCCACTTCTGATTCATTGATAAACATATTGTATGTAAAGATCTTGTTCCTACTCAACTGCCTTTTTGGTTAATGGACAGATTATCAAGTCCATTGCTCCATCAATCTATGGTCATGAAGACATAAAGACCGCAATAACTCTTGCAATGTTTGGAGGTTAGGCGAAAAATGTGCAACGAAAGCATATATTACGTGGAGACATTAATGTGTTGTTGTTAGGTGATCCCGGGACTGCAAAATCTTAATTTTTAAAGTAAGTGCTTCAAGTATTTTGTCTACGGTTGGTCCATATAAGAACCATCAGTAGCACTAATTTAAAAAATAAATTTGTTATGTAGATATGTTAAAAAACCTGACTGGGGACGGTTTACACAATAGGTAAAGGAGCTTCTGTTGTTGGACTTACAAGCTGTGCACAAGGATCCAATCACACGAGAATGGACACTTGAAGGAGGGGTGAATTTGTTAGGATTTTATAAACTAGTAAATCATTTACTACGAGTACGCATCGGATGGATCTAGTTTGATATCAAGAATTAACACACATAATTAAATAAGAAACACTAACATTTGTTTAATGACAGAAGTCAATTAAACGAGAATCTTGATCTTGAAATCATGAGTGATTAAATTACCACCTCTATGGTTGCATACACAACACGTCAAACAAGTACGTAACAATGCTAGTCGTAACTTCACGAGCTTCAAACACCAAGTGTATGCTTCTTTTACTTGAACCGAAAGCCAAACAACTCTTGTAGCTTGAACCGAAAACCAAACAATCCGTGTTTAATACTTCTTCTAGATCCGATCCAAAAACCCAAGTGGGTTGCGTTTTGGATCGAACTAAAAAACAAAAGAGAAAACCAAACACTGACACTAATAGGAATCGAACACACGTCAGTGAGATCACAAGCGAATAACACAACCAGTGGACTACATGTCCCTAGTTGTATTAATTGCCAAAGTGATAAAGATATATGCCTACACAACGCATGCATATTAATTATACAAATGTAACATTCATACGTTTGCATGGTTTAGGGATATGAAATCTGTTAAAAGTGTATTTAGGTTTTCTAGGTATATGCCGATTGGGAATTTGAGATTTGGGAGCAAGTCATAAATCAGTTAGGGTTGTAGAATGGAATGATAAATAATTCCTTAGTTTATCACATTTCATAATCTTTATCACATATCAATTCCAAACTTGATCCAAAACCCCTTCTAGAACCTCCTAAGGGCCGACCTCCATAAGGGTCCCATTGGGTTCGAGTTTTGCCAATTTTAGTCCCCTAGGTTCATATTTAAATAGTCGTTAAGTTAGTTATAAAATCATAACAGTAACTAACATTTATTTAAAATATTTCGTGAAGCATATTAAACTTTTAATAATAAATAAATATATATTAAATGTTTAATAAACGTACTCTTCGTGTCTTAGCGTGTGTGCCCCCAATAGGCTCACGTATTTTCGGTCGTATAACATGCGTATCCGACTCCCACTCACCAACAACTCCCACTTGGGAGTAGGAGTAACATACTCCATTTATACCAGTAATGGAAACGTCTAGCAACACTCGCATTGCCATAAACTAGAAATACTTGAGATGTTGTTTCAAGAAAAATTCTCAGCACAATGGTTATGTATTACTTGCTATCATCATCCATTTGTTACAGATACCGTTAAACCATGGATATGGATCCTAACTCATTCCATATAGTTTAACTATTTAGTTTCTCGTTATAGAAGTTAATTCAGATATACCAAATGTAATTAAGAATCATCTTGAATTACCCTTTGGGTACGGCCATACAATTATCTGATTAATTTTAGAGAGGAACCAATGGTATCATCCTGCAATTAGACAATTGGAGGAACAAATTCTTTATTGACTACAAGTGTTGTGGATTCTTCTTCACATCACTTCCAAGAATAGCCTTTATAACTACCTTTTTCAAGATAGCGTTTGACTTATAATTAAAAGTGATATCCACAAGTGCAGAACTTGTTTGTATCTCAAGTCACTTATTTAACCATTTTCGATATTTTACTCATGACAAGGATCCAATAGTAAATATTCGAAGGTTGGGGTGTCCAATATGCATCCCTTGTGAATAACATGTGAGTTTGATGGGAACAATCTACAGATTCAAAATGTATAACCAAACACTCACATTTGTCCTATTGTAACAATATTCCCATATTGTTAACCGACAATGGATATATTTAGAATAATAAAATTATTCAAGGATTAAACATGCAAATATAGAACACAGTAGTATAAATGAAAACGATCATACTAGGTATGTCAATTCATTATTTTAAATACAACTGCTTTCAGTTCCATTATCCAAATACTAAAAACAGATTATGCATACGACTAATTATTAAGTTGAAATCCAATGTTTCCAACATTCTCAACACTTTTTTTATAAGAAAGCTAAATAGTCATCTGAGTAAACTTTCCAAATACTTGTTTCAAATTCACAAATTATGAAGGATTTGAATGATATGATGAGTGTCGTATTGTACATCTGCATACTATTGCAAGTGTCATAGTATGGAAATGTCACAGTACTTTTATGGGGTATTTGAAGTCAACAACATACCTATCTAAGACAATCATCTTTATAATTTTCTTAAAAAGTAAAGTATTCTCATTCTTTAATGTGTATTGCAACAATGCTCTTAACTGAGCATATCTAATTAGCAGATTTATCATAAATGATGAAATCCTACTTTAACTAGGATTGATTATCCTCTAGCATTAGTGTACACAAACAACACTATGCCTTATATAATTCGTAAACGTTTGTTTTAACAGTCATTGATGACATCAAATAACGTCTATTTTATAGCATCATTTATCCCATGTTATTAACCCATTTTGTATAATTATTGCAAAGAATTGTTACTTAATCGTTTATATTTGAGAATTCCAGTAATTATGGAGTACTTGGTGAAAGTTAGCAAAAGGCGCGCATTTTGGAGCTTAAATGAAGATATTTTGAAGATTACTATATTGGAAATATAGTATGTGAAGATTCTAGAAGATATCAAACGTGGTCCCTACTCCAAGAAACCCCCAATACGCCGTATCCAATCCCTTGGATACGCCGTATTGAACCGACTTCCAGACAGTATAAATAGAAAACTCAAAAATGAGTTTTAAGTGTGCTAAATCATATTCTCGATACCTAAACCATAAAATTTGATTTTCAGAGGAGAAAAAGAGCAGAAGAGGTCAAGCAACGTTATCAATTCCATAGGAGACAACGTGTAATTCCATATACTTTAGTAATCGTTTAGTTTTTGGTATCATTCGTTAACTCGGTTAGTTTACCTTGGCTAAATAATTGCTTTTGTATTTATTATGACGTTTGAAGGCTAATACCTTCGGGTATTAGCCATTATTATGAAGATCTGAATGTTTGGTATTTGTTTATCTCGATTTCTTGATTTATCGTTGAATGCTTGTTTATGTTTATCAATTTATACTTGTTTACGTGCTTTTGTATGCGACCTATCATTCAACTGGATCTAGTGATACGGACCAAGTAATCTAGAGTCTGGGATAGCTCTCCATATAGTAATTTATACATCTAGAATCATAGGATCACAAATATTGTCCTTCTAAATCTGTGTCTAGGATACGCTTCGGGCTTAACTAGTTAATTGGATATTGCCAATGGTTTATTGATCGTGTTGACTAGAAGGTGAACCTAGATAATTCAACAAATAACGTTCTGATTCCATTGGATAGTTGGACAAGTGGACTACTAGTGTATAAATCACCATTAAGCGGTAAGTGGGTAAAGTCTCTATGAGCTAGGGTTTAACAAGATCACCATTGCTTTAATCCCTAAGATAGATTATAATCAGCAAATAAAGATGCTTTATGCGGATGCTTTAATTGTGACAGAATTAATGTGTCTAGGTCTTAGGATGATGTAACGCCTAAGTCTTAAGAATGATATACCGCCCCGAGAGAAGAAATCATTGCACTAGAACTAAATAGATTAGCATACCCGGAGTTAACTTAGATTACAGAACCTTAACCTTTTAGATTAGATAACCAAAATATAAATAATTTGAGATTTTTAACCCGTCAGGCTTCGAAAAAGTTTCGATTACCCTAGCTTTACCACTAATATACCACCGATCTGGGTACACTTGCCTATTAAAAGTCTGTTTTTTTTTGAGGTTAAGTCGGCAAAAAGCGTTAAATTTAAAAATTTGTGAATCATAAAAACAAACAAACCACACCAACAGACACAGTCAATTTTTGGCGCCGTGTGCCGGGGAGTGACAATTATCTTGAATCATGATTATTTTCATGTTTGTGGTTGTTTAGCGCATTAGTTAGATCTAACCCTTAGGAGTAGTGTTAATTAGATTAGTGTATATTCTTGTATATTCTGTATATTTGTTAGTTTAAAATTGTTTGCTTGTATATCTGTGTGTTTAATTATTTGCGTATTTAATTGTTTTCTCAATACACTTTTCTGGTCGATAACTGAATACAACGTATCCACTACCATCGGATACGGCGTATCCAACTTTCTTTCCAATATAGCGTATTCACTAAAAAGATTAATACGACGTATTCACTTCTATCGAATACGGCGTATCGACCATCTGATAAATTTCTTTTCCACTCTCGAACTTAAAGCTCAAAATTTTTAACACCTTTTTCTCGCTGGTTCTACTGATAATTTTCTGGTTATATTTCAGTTAAGAATGACAAAGGTAATCAAAGGAGAGTTCGAAAAACTTAAGGATCTTAAGGTCAAAGATGTTTCGCTAACTTGCGATACATCACTTGAAGTTTTCAACAATGAATTCAATCGATTAAGCAGAATGGATGATGACTTATTCAGATATGAAGTTAAAGTTTGTGAAGTCCCAATGAAAAGGATCTTCTTTATCATGTTAAAGCTTAGTTAACTTGGATAAATCTAAACTAACTATATGGGAAACTATGATTGTGAATACTACAAGTTATGCGTAATCTAACTTGCAATACTAAGAAGAACAATGAATACTAAACTTGAATATATTGATTGCAAATATTCTGCTTATTCTGCCTATGTTACGAATAACTGAACTATAAATTGAAATAGTGTTATTGCTGTAAAATTGATATCTCACTATGGCGAGGTTCCTTTTATACACTAAGCGAAACCCTAATGGGCTTACAAGAACGCGTTCAAGTGATCAGAGCAATACTAATTTCCAAATATAACTCAGCATAATCACAGATTAGCAGTACTACTATGATAATACTCGAACATACAAAATATTAACTATACGAGTACTAAATGGACTCATACTAACATTTGGTACTGCATCACTACAATTATAACTAGCAGCACTAATGACATCTAGACTATTGTTTCTAAGTTCTTTAATCTACACATAACCACGCGAAGTTGAACCAGCAATACTAACTTCCAAAGCTAGCAGTATAAAAAGCGTGGAATCAGTAACATACTAACTTATAGAAGACCTAATATCCCAACACATCATCCCCTAAACTTTGACTATCACTTTGTTGGATCATCCATTTTCTTCTTCATTATAAGCATCTTGGATCACTAGGAGGATTGTATCAAAACGACTTCTCTCATTCTTCCAAGCTGTGACTTGACAACTTCTTGAGAATGCTTCCAAATGCCATTGTGCTCTCAGCTTCAACTTCTCAGATTTCCAGTTCAGACACTTGAGCGCAGCATTTCCTTGATATCGGATATCATTTCCTCTACTAACATATTGGAAGCTAGTCAAAGTACCATCCATTGTACTATGTCTGAACTCCACAACTTTATCAACAATTTCAGCTAATTAGAGTCCAATGCTTGCTGATTACGTCCAAATTTATATCTCTGTATTCCTCAAACATTACCTTAAGATCTCCCCATAGACAACAAACTTGTAACCTTCTGGAGTGGTGTCTTAAAACCTTTTCATCACCATCTGTGTAAATTCTACTAAAGCTCGTCTATCAATTTTCCTGCGCAACTAGAATAATGATTGTATCTAGTATTCCCTCTGCTCCTGATTGATCTGTATAAACATGTAGATCGTCCAAATCAACACTCCCAAAGTTATGAGAAGCCCAATTGCAACTATAGGTAATTTAGCAGCCAAAATCTTGATCCACAGTCTCTTCTCATTATTGCGAAACAACTGTTAATCGCGCACATTCTTAAGCTCTTCCTTATCAATGCTCATTTGTCTACAGCTGTTTCTACAACACTCCTTTGCTAATTCTTGTTTCCTCTGCAACGATTCCTTTAGCTTTTTACTTTTTACCACTTTCTCTTCCTTCGTTGGGGATAAACGACCCGGGGATATTCTATACTACTCCTCGGTTTCATTGATTGTGTTTTTTTAGATTATACTTATTATATATATATTTTTATATATATTATTTATAATCAATCAAACTTCTGCATCCATTGGCTGAAGGTCACCAATCCACCTCTTCTCTTTTTCATAATTTTCTCATAAGTCTTGTTCTTTAGTTGTTGATGAGTGTACTTACCCATATGCTTGAGGTAAGTAATCATCCTATTCCTAACTTGAGTTTTTGTAGGTGGTTTGTTTCTTATTTCTTTTGCTCTTGCTGTTGCCAATTGTTTCTTTCTTTGATCAAAGAATTCTGCTAACAATCTTGCCATTTCTTCAATTGTGTACTTTTCTTGCTCTTTATGTGTTAGTCTTACAGCCAGTTCGTGATCAGCATCTATTCTGGCTTGAATTTCATCAAACTCTTTGGCTAAAGCAGCATTAGTATCATCTTCTTGCCTTTGTCTTTCCTGTTGTGCTCTTTCCAACTCTGCTAAATCTTCCTCATGAAGTCTTTGAGCTAACTCTACATCTGCTTGAACTTGCAAATCACCTTGATCTCTCATCTTGATTTTCATATGTTCTTCTTTAACCAGTATACATTTACCTTTATCTTTAGTATCAATGGTTGGAAGAGGTTGAAGTGTAGTAATTGATCTGACAGGTCTGACAATTCTAGAAGAGTCTTCTACATCTGTAATAGCAACTCCTTTCTCCTTAGCTTTCTGTTCCTTCATCTTTATCAATGTCTGAGCCATTGCCATAGTGACATCCTCATCATCAAAGACTGTTGCTGTTGCAGGAGGAGTCCTTGGTTCAACATTAGTAATAGTTACACCAACAGTACTAACTAGTGCACTAACAATACTAACTCAAGTTGCAGCAGCATCAACTGTCTCCTCTTCAACATTTTCAATATGATCATCAAGCTCTTCAAAATCCTTATCTTTGAACATTGGCTTTAACTTGTCACTTCTCCTCCCCTGTTTGGATGCATCCTCCTCATCCAAATCATCATCAGAAGAAGTCTCAGCTTGTCTGTATTTCCTCCTTCTTGGGTGTGAGATGCTTGACTTTCTTTTTCTTTCCAATTTCTTGACTCTTTTCTTTTGGTTGAGGATTTCCACAGCTTGAGCATCCTTCTCTTTCTCCAAGTCAAGCACCTATTTTGACAGTTTTGTACACAAAGTAATCAATTCATCTAGTGTCATTCTACCCTCATCACTTCTAGGTGTGTAACCTCCTAGGAGAGGTGAATCATGGGGTGTAGATGGTACATTATCCGTCAATTCAAAAGTGTGTTCCATCCTACCCTCCCCACTTCCAGATGTGTGACCTTCTGAGAGAGGTGGTTCATTGGGCTATGCAAGTACTCTCTTAGACCTAGTCTGAGCAAGAGTACCCCCTATGGTGTCTTGGCGCCTGGGACTACCACCTGTATCCATTCCTTGAGGAATGTCAACATTAGGCATTGCCCATGGTCTGGGTCATAATTATGTTATCACTGTTCTGTGCTGCATCTAAGCTAGCAACAGTAGTGATAGCCCTTTCCACACTGTCACCCCCTCATTATGGACAGCCTCATCTGCTCCATGTTTAAGAGGCACACTAGTCTGAGGTAACTTAGTGTCCTTTTTGGTTCTCCTACGTTTTTTAGTCTTTCTTTTTCTTTGATAAGTAGTTGGAGATGGGAGAATTTGCTCAATGTGAGCTTTATGAAAAATAATTTGAGATACTGCAGTTTGGTGTGCTTTAGTTTGGGGTGCTCCAGTTAGAGATGTTTCAATGTGAAGTGATGTAATTTGAGGTTCTGAGACATTTGGTTGTGAGGTAGAGGGTGTGGGTTGGGGTTCAGGGTGTACTGCTGAACCTTCACCCTCAGGTGCTTGGTTTTGCACCAACATAGAGGCAAAAAGTGGAGTAATGTTTCCTGAAAAATTGACAATTTTCCTTGCCATATTTGAGAAAACCTTTTTAGTATGGCATGGTGTCACATATGTATCATTAAAAGGTTCTGGTAAATCTTTAAGATGATTATTCAAAAAGAGTTGTAAAAACCTTGGATACATTAAAAACTTCTTTGAATCCAAGTTCCTTAACATACCATCAAAAATTAATTTAGAAAAATTAAAATTTTAACACTTTGCCAAACATATAACTGCTGAAGCCAAATTAGTTGAAAACTCATTCCAAGCATTTGATTTTGAACTTATGCAATGAAGGATGGTATGTATTAGGAATTTCCATTGTAGAGAGAATGAACCTTTTTGAAAAGTTAGTTTTGTTGAAAGTTGTTCATATCCCATCAATGCAAGGTTTTCAAAAATTTCATCATTTGTGAGGCAAGTTACACCATCCTCATCATTAAAGAGAAGATCACTTCCCACTGATGATTCTGATATAACCACAGCCTTGCCATCAATAATAGCATGTATTTGCTTCACATAATTGATTATTTTGGAAGTAGCAGTGTTCCAAAAATGTTCAATATAAGAAGTATAGATAGTAGGACTTACAGTGAGAGCATAGTTGATTGAACATGTAGAGAGGAAGTCTACTATCTGATGAAACTCTGCATTCTCATCACTCTTTTCCAAACAGGCTACCATATTGTGTTGATCGACAAATTTTAAATCAGCCATTTAGTGAGTGATTGATGAAAAAGATTCTGGGTTTAAGATCGTTGATGAGAGCATGAGGGTTTCTAAAAGTTAATTCAGATATTATAAAGAGCACATAGGGTTTTGATTTGACCGACTTAATAAGCTTGAATCTTTAAGAGGAAGAAATCTTATAAGGAAAAGAAATATCAAGAATTTTCCAAATCATAGACCCCTATATGCAAGTTGTTAGCGGAAATATCTCAACGGTTATAATTAATTAATGAAAATCTGTTATGCCTCTAACAGTAGTAATGGTAACAAGCAGCACTAAGTTAGGCTAGCAGTACTAAGTTTGTGCTAGTAGTCCAAAATTTCGTACTTATAGTTTTTGGCAAACTACTAGCCATTAACGGATTTGAGAATTCTTTACCAGTTGTCGTTTGCCCTGGAATAGTCAATTATTTCTTGTCTATTGGACATGGTGAATTAATGACCATTTGTTATGTGGTGTAAACCAATCATGTGAAACATCAACAGTATTAACAGAGTCACCATCATTCTCACCAAATCAGCAAAACCATCATTAATCAAATAACCTTGAAGCTCTAAACCTACAAAATGTTAGTTCCAAACATAGAGAAACACAATCCAAAACATCTTGCATAGTACTCATAATAACTGACAGTATTAACATTTAAGCTTAGCAGTATTAAGTATTAGTTACCAGTATTAATCCATTTTCATCACTTGGCAGCTCTTGCACTCCATTCTAAGTATCCATGTTGTATAATCCACTACATTTATACACATAGTTCCATATAGATTTTCCTCAAACAAAGCTTCTAGCAGCTACAACAATACTCAAGTACACAGTAGCATTAGCTGAACCTAGCATCACTAACTTTTGTACTAGTAGTACAAAGTTTTACCCAGCAGTATCAACTAAGCCCAACAGTATTAAGAAACATGACATCATATTTACCCTTCGATACTAACTCAAACCTCATTTGTGTATAATCCTCTGTACCTATACACAAATAACCTCCCCTTAATCCAAGCTTCAGGGATTAAGCATACCAATGCTTGCAATCAAAACCTGAAACCTAGTCACATCAAAGGCTTTAGTAAGAAGATCTACAACATTTTAGTCTGTATGTATCTTGACCATTTCAATCAACTTTTTCTCTTAGGAATCTCTAATGAAATGATGCCTAATCTCTATATGCTTTGTTTTAGAATGGTAGACAGGATTCTTGACAACACAAATGGCACTCTCATTATCAACATGAATCTTTGTCTGCATAAAGTTGTATCCATAATCTAACATCTTATTTTGGATCCAAAGCACTTGACCACAGCAGTGAGAAGTAGTAATATATTCAGCTTCAGTAGTTGAATTAGCCACCACAGTCTGCTTTTTACATTGCCAAGAGATTAACCTAGAACCAAGAAATTGACAACCTCCTGTTGTGGATTTCCTATCTAAACTGGCACCTGCATAGTCACTGTCTGAAAAAGCTTCTAATATAAAAGGAGAGTCCTTAAGATACCAAAGGCCCAATTTGGGTCGACCTTTTAGGTATCTAAAGATCCTTTTTACTACATTCAAGTAGGAAACTTTTGGTTGAACTTGAAATCTTGAGCATGCACAAACTAAGAACATAATATCTGGTCTAGAGGATGTAAGATACATCAATGACCCAATCATTGACCTGTATTTAATGGATATCAACATCCTCACCATCTTCATCTTTTGTCAAAGCCTTGTTAGTTTCCATAGGAGTACTGGTTGTCCTTATACTAGAAAAACTAATTTTTTTAAAGATTTCACCAACATACTTGTCCTGACTAATGAAGTTCCCATCCTCTTTCTGCTTGACTTGTAAACCTAAGAAGAAAGTGAGCTCTCCCATTGAACTTATCTGGAACCTTTTGTGCATTATTTGCTCAAAATCTGTACACAAAGACTTTTTATTGGAACCAAAGATGATGTCATCTACATATACTTGTACCAGTAGAATATCACTCTTGACTCTCTTTATGAATAAAGTCTTGTCAAATTGTCCTCTGTAGAATCCATTGTCCAGCAGATAGGTAGAAAGAATCGCATACCAAGCTCTAGGAGCATGGTGTAGCCCATATAGGGCTTTCTCCACCTTGTAAACTTTTTCTGGAAATTCTGGATCCACAAAACCTAGAGGTTGGCTAACATATACCTCCTCTTTAATAGTACCATAGAGAAAGGCACTTTTGACATCCATCTGGTACACAAGAAAATTCATGAATGATGCATAGGCCAAAAATAACCTGATTGCTTCAATCCTAGCAACAGGAGCAAAAACCTCATCATAATCAATGCCTTCTTCTTGTTTGTATCCTTGTGCTACCAGTCTGGCTTTGTTTCTGACTACTATACCCCTTTCATCTTTCTTATTTCTATACACCCACTTTGTACCAATAGCCTTCTTGCCATAAGGTAGGTCAACTAGTGTCCAAACCTTCTGAATCTTGAACTGAAGCAGCTCTTCTTGCATTGCTTCAACCCAGCTTTCATCATCAAGGGCTTGAGCTATTTTTGTGGGTTCTTGCTGAGAGAGGAAACAGGCAAATAAGCAGTTCTGGAAATCTTTATGATTTGTCCTTCTCTGTTTATGGATATAGCTAATCATAGCATGTTCTCCAGAACTCTTCTTTGTCATGCCCCTTGTTTGTACTGCTGATCTTGGATCTCCAATTATTTGATCTTTAGGATGAATAGAGTGTACTCTAGTGAAGGGAATAGGATTGACAACAGTTGAAGGTTCTATGTTGTTGAAATCAGCTTCTGCACCCATAACTTGATCAACATAAGGAGAATTATAAGTGTTCAAATCTTCATCATCATAAGCACTGCCAAAAATGCCAGTATTTTGAACTTCAGCAGTATCCTCCAAATCAGGCATGAGAGGATCATCTAGAAAGGATCCACCAAGTGGAACAAATGATGATCCCGCATCATTATAAGTTCTTGATGCACTAGCAGCATTAACTGGTGTGCTAACAGTATTAAAACTGTTAGTGCTGCTGGCTTTAGTAGCCTTCCCTGAAAAATTCTGCCTGTTACATTGTGCTTCAAACTCTTTTTTAACAGCATATGATTGCTTTGTAGCCTCCTTCTCTTGATCCATCATCTTATCAAGAACATTCTTCAAGGCTTGTTCATTCTCACTTCTTGGTTTTTGTACAGGAGATTCACCAGCAGAATCATCAGCTGTATCTGTTAGCCTTAAAATATTGAGTAGAACAAGAAGTTTGTTCATTTGGAATATTAGGTCTTGGTCAATTATATATTAATGTTGTAATAGGCTAGAACGGGAATTGGGCTCATTTAATGTAATCTAATATGTCACGTGTTACGGGCTTAAAAGCCCAAGTAAACTCGAGCCCAACCCAAGTCAAAAGCCCATCCATCAACATGGGTATAAATACCCCTCTCCAAGTGTGGACAGGGTGTTGGTCTCATTTGTATTTTGTGCAAGTAAATCAACCACTCTTTTTTTCTTCTTTCTACTTTCTCTCTCTAACCTCTTTCTAAATTCTCATCATATCTCCTTTCTATTTTTCTTGTTCAAATGGTGAAGTGAAAGTGGTTTCGGGTTACCGACATTTAGTATCAATCGCCACGGGGGTGATTTAGGTTTGGTTCGTGTGGTTTTTTTTATTTTTTTGTTTCGAAAATACTATACATCTTACAAAAGAGAGTTTTGATCTTCCTAACTACTCAAGGTTTTATCTTGTTTAAAGTTTAGGAGGTATTAAAATTTCATTTTTGTTGTTTTCATAATTTTCGGTTCATTTTTGTGTGCAAATATTCTGTTCCGAGTCTGTTAAGAAACACAAAGAGTACAATCGAATTTCTGTAAAGAGTAAAATCGAGTTTGTTATTTAGAAAAAAGTACATTGAGTTTATGTTTTTATATTCATTTTGTCTAAAGGAAACCAAAAAGCTATATAGCTCAGTTGGTTTATGAGGGTTTGTTATGGTTTGGAATGATAGGTCTTGGACTCGATTCTTTCTAGCGGTATGACTTTGTTATTTTTTCATTCTTACCGATTCTACTATTCAGAAGTTGTTTTATACCGAGTTTGGGAAGAAATAATACAAAGGTTCACTTAGCTCAGTTGGTTAGAGTCTAATGGTTTCAATTGTGTTATCGAGAGGTCACAAGTTTGATTCTTGTTCATGGCATAATCTTTTTATTATTATTCCAAATTTTGTAACAGTGCACATTTTTTCGGTTTTATCAAAAAGCGTGTTTTAGGATATCATTTTATTCTCGGTTATAAGCAAAAGAATTGTAATAGTGTACACGTTTTTGGTTCTATCAAAAAGAGTGTTCTAGGATTTCATTTCTTTCTCGGAATTTTGCATAAAAGGTGTAATAGATACACAAGTCTTTGGTTTTATCGAGTTTTGTGATAGGAGTATTATTATCGGATTTTGTAATAGGCAAATTCTTCCGAGTTTGATCTAACCGATTTTGTTACCGAATTTGTTAACAAATTTGTTACCGGATTTGTTTAATCGAATTTGTTAATCGAACCTGTAACATCAAGACAAAACCACAACACAACTTTATCATCTTAAGATCCTACAAATCATTTTCACTTCATAATTCAACAATCATTCATCATGACTACTCTAATTACATCTTCCACAACTGACAGTCAAATGCATAACAACATCATGGCAGCTGGCTTAAGGGATCGTCCACCAATGCTTGCAACGGGCATATATACACAATGAAGATCACGTTTCTTACGGTACATTGATACAAAAACAAATGGTAATGCCTTAAGGAAATGCATTCTCGAAGGTCCTTACATTCCTTCTACTGTCATAATACAAGTTGTGCCTGCAATAAAAAATTCTCCAGCAGTTCCTGAACACAACAGTTGAGACAATTTTGAACATGTCTCCTACAAACAAAGCTTATTTTGAATCAGAAAAGGAAGCGATTCATATGATATTGACAGGAATTGGAGATGAAATATACTCCATTGTTGATGCGTGCAATACAACTCATGAAATGTGGGAAGCTATTGAAAGGCTATAACAAGGTGAATCCCTCAACATTCAAGATGTCAAGACAAACTTATTTTGGGAATTTGGAAAATTCACCTCTCACGATGGAGAATCAATAGAGTCATACTACTCCCGGTTTTACAAGCTGATGAATGAAATGATTAGAAACAATTTGACAGTTGATAAAATGCAAGTCAATGTTCAATTTCTTCAACAACTTCAACCCGAATGGTCAAGGTTTGTAACAATTGTCAAGCAACAACACAAGTTGGATGAAGTTTCATATCACAAGTTCTTTGACATTCTGAAACAATATCAAAAGGAAGTTAATGAACTCCATGCTGAAAGAATAGCCAAGAATGCTAACCCATTAGCACTTGTTGCTACTGCTCAACCAGATCAAGATCCATATTATCAAACATCAAAGTCTCACAAATCATATGCACCAACATCAAGAACATCACTTCCAACCAGATCAAATGCAACTACAAGAGACAAAGGCAAAGAGTTAGCCAGGCCAATCACACCTCCATCTGAATCCGCTTCTGAAGAAGACAGTGATCCTGAACAAGCTCAGAAGGATAAGGAAATGCAGAAAAATTGGGCTCTCATTGCAAAGTACTTCAAGAAACTCTACAAACCTACCAACAATAACCTCAGAACTTCCTCAAACACCAGAAATAAGAATGTGGATACTACTCCAAGATACAAGAATGATAATCAGTCTGGATAGTTTGGGAATCAGAGGACAATGACTGTGGCTGGGGCTAGGGACACTGTAGGTGGTCAAGTACTGCACCAGTCTGGGATACAGTGTTTTAACTACAAGGAATTTGGTCATTTTGCTAAGGAATGCAGGAAGACAAAACAGGTTAAAGACTCCACGTATCACAAGGAAAAGATGTTGCTATGTAAACAAGCTGAGAATGGTGTTCAACTTCAAGCAGAGCAATCTGAGTGGCTAGCAGACACGGATGAAGAGATTGATGAACAAGAGTTAGAAGCACATTACAGCTATATGGCAAAGATCCAGGAGGTTCCTAATGCAGACTCAGGCACTGATTCTGAGCCATTAGAATAGGTACAATACGATACTGGATATAATGTGTTTGCCAATGAAATACAATATTCTGAGCAATCTGAATCCATTTGTAACACATGTGTAGTGGAAACGGTTGATAGTAATGTCATTCCTGATTCACCGGATATGTGTGATAATGATACTCAGAATGACCAAAATGCTGTAAAATGTGATGACGAGCGTGTTGCGCTTGCTAATTTAATTGCAAATTTAAAACTTGATGTCGATGAAAATAAAAAGATTTAAAAGCAATTAAAGAAAGCAAACGCATCATTGACTTAAGAATTGAAAGAGTGCAAATCTACTCTTGCAAAGACTAGTAGAACCCTGGGGGAGTCTAATAGTATTCGAGATAGTTGTTTAGTTGCACTTCAAAACAAACAGACTGAGTTTGAGAGGTACAAGGCCTTTAATGACCGTACAGTTGACTATGACAAACTTGAACGTAAGTTAAATGAAACTCTAGGACTATTAGCTCAAAAAGACATTGACATAAAAGAAGGTTTAAAAGTTAAAGCCTACGAAATTTCTGTTGTCAAAGAGAAACACGATGAGTTAGTCAAACAGAGTCTTTTAACAAAGTCACATTACGAAGGTCTTGTCAAGGAGAAAACAAAGGTAATAACGGATTTGAAACTTAAGGAAGAAAAAGATATTGACAAAATGATTTCAATGGAAAACCAATTAAAGTTTTTGAATGAAATTGTTTACAAAAGGAGTCAATCAATCCAAACCATTCATATGTTAGCACCCAAATGCCCTACATTTAATGGAAGACCTACCTTTGCCAATCCAATGTACCTCAAAAAGGCTCAATATGAGAAACCATGTTTGTATGTGATCCCACATGACCAATCTGATCCTGCAAACAGACTCGTCCCCGATAGGGAAGAGACACTGACTCTTGAAAAAGAGAGTCGAGAAAAATTGAATAAAGACTTAGTGAAACCCTATGAAGACTTAGTGAAACGCTATGATTACATAAACTTAAATAGTCTTTATGAAATTTTTAAACCCCCAACCCAGGAATATCAAATACAGTTGGCTCACTCAAATGAAGTAAGAAAGAAAATGTAGAGAAAATCTTTTGTGAAAACAAAACCAAATATTTTCATAAATCATCGCTTTGCTTACGCAATTATTCCAAGTCAATAAGCAAAAAGTAGACAAGCATATAATGTCTAACAAATACATAAATCATACTAAGAGAAACTTGTCGATCAAGCTTGGTGAAACATATCTAAGAGATCATTTTCGTGCCCTAACTTGCGAACGTACATAAATCCTGATTAAGACATATTTGATGCATCATTCCTAAGACTCAAATGATATTTTCGCCATTTGTCATGAACTTAAGAATGACATGCTTGCTGAATTAAAGTATTTTAAATCCTTGGAAAAAGAAAATGACCACATGAAATCTGATAAGGCAGAATTTTTCAAACATGTATTATGAGCCTTGCAAGAAATGTGAGTCAAATGAAAGTTATTTGCTCTTATTTGCATTCGTTAACCCGATTTAGATGCGCACAACGAATTGCAATGCTTATATCTTCTAAAGTCAAGAAAGTGGGAATGTCTTGCACAAAAGCTTTTGAAACAAACGTGAATTTGGGGAGGTTAGTAAAGGAGGTTTATACTGAGCTATAATGAAGTTATAGAAAATTAGAAAAACACTCAATTTCTCTTGAACTGGCTTTACAATAATGTCAAGAACAAATGAAAAATGACACAGTTTGCAAAGAAAAAGAGTCAAATGTATTTCTAAAAGAACGTGAACAAAATTTTGAGATACAAGATTTGAAAGCTCAATTGCAAGACAAGAACATTGCCATAAGTAAGTTAAAGAAACTCATTGAAAAATGCAAAGGAAAATTTGTGGAAACTAAGTTTGATAATCCATCTATTGTTCGATAACCAAATGATCAAAGGATTCCAAAACCATCAGTTTTAGGCAAACCGACTCCTTTTTCACACACTCTTGAGAGGAAAAGTTTTACACAAACACAGTCGATTACCAAAACTAATGTGTTAGAGAGTTTATCAAAATAAGTCACTACACAGATTTTACCTCCAAAAGCAAGGCAAGATGTAAGAAACACAAATGTGATTAAACCAGGCATGTATCAAATTGACACTAGAATAACACAAACTAGAGCACCACAGTTTCCTCAGACTTCTAGGAATACTAATCCTCGTGTGTCTACCTCTACAGGAATAATTCACAGAACTAATGTTAGCAGACCACAGCTTAGGAGCACTCAAATGAAAGATAAGGTCGTGCCATACAATAGTCATGTGAAGAATAAGAAGACTGAAGTAGAAGACCACCATAGGATTTCTAGTATTTCTAATAAAACAAAGTCTGTAACTGCAAGTACTGACAGTTTAAAATTCAGAACTTTGAATGTTAATGTTGGTTGTGCTACTTGTGGAAAATGTGTGTTTAATTCGAATCATGATGCTCGTGTTTATAAATATTTAGATGACGTGAATGCTAGAACTAAAAAGCCTAAAGTAGTGCCTATTAGTACTAGAAAACCCAAAAGTCAAGTGAAAAAATCTGTTGCAACACTCCATAAGAAAATAGTTGCATCAGAATCCACCACTCAGAAATCCAAAAGTTACTATAGGATGTTGTATGCGAAAACTAGTAAAGCATGGAAATGGTGAATAGAACAACAATGCCCATTAGGATATAAATAGGTTCCTAAGACAAAAACGAAATGGGTGCCTAAAGTTAGGAATGAGAATGTGCAAAAGAGAGTTAGTTTTTCTATAGATAATGCATCTAGGATAACTAATGTATTGAAACTCACAAATACTTTAGGATCCAATTTGTCAAGTATTCCATCATCCTCTAATTCTCTTGCAGATTGTGCAACTTCTCCTATTCATTGTTGACTCTTGATGCACAAAACACATGACGGGTAACCTTATGCCGCTGAACATTTTTGTTGAAAAATATCTGTGTACCGTTCGTTTTGGGAATGATCAAATTGCTCTAATTCTTGGTTATGGAGATTTAGTTCAAGGAAATATCACGATCAACAGGGTTTATTACGTCGAAGGACTCAATCATAATCTCTTCTCGGTTGGTCAATTTTGTGATGCGGAATTAAAGGTTGCTTTCTGAAAATCTACGTGTTTTGTTAGAGATCTTCAGGGAAACGATTTACTCACCGGTAATCGTGGATCTGATCTCTATATAATTTCCCTTCAAGAAACTACTTCATCAACTCCAATCTGTCTCATGGCGAAAGCCTCACCAACTCAAGCATGGTTATGGCATCGAAGACTTTCTCATCTTAACTTCGACTACATCAACTTGCTTTCAAAGAAGGATGTCGTGATTGGTTTACCAAAACAGAAGTATGTCAAGGATCAACTATGTTCCTCTTGTGAAGTGAGTAAAGCAAAAAGAAGTTCATTCAAGACAAAGGTTGTTCCAAGTTCAAAAGGACGGCTAAATTTGCTTCATATGAACTTATGTGGTCCAATACGGGTTGCTAGCATAAATAGGAAGAACTATATTCTGGTAATTATAGACGACTATTCCAGATACACTTTGACTCTCTTTCTACGTTCCAAGGATGAAACACCAGAAGTTTAAAATATTTTCTCACAATAATCCAAAGAAATCTTCAAGCCCCAGTAATTTCTATTAGAACTGACAAAGGCACTGAGTTCTTAAACAAGACACTCAATGCATTCTTTAAACAAGAAGGAATTGAGCATCAAACTTCTACTCCTCGAACACCTAAACAGAACGACGTTGTCGAAAGATGAAACCGTACTCTAGTTGAGGCTGCTCAAATGATGCTTTCAGCTTCTAAACTTCCTTTGTTCTTTTGGGCTGAAGCAATTGCAACCGCATGCTATACTCAAAACAGATCTATCATTATCTCGACACATGAGAAAATGGCATATCACATCATCAATGACAGAAAACCTTCAATTAAACACCTTCACATCTTTGGTTGCACTTGTTACTTAACCAGAGATTATGAAAATTTAGACAAAATGAAAGAAAAAGGGGATCCGTGCATTTTGGTGGGATACTCTACTCAGTCAAAGGGATACAGAGTTTACAACAAGAGAACAAGATTAATAGTTGAATCCATACATCTCAGATTTGATAAGATCAAAGAGATGTCTGAGACGTCTATTGCTAATGACACTTTAGGCCTCGTTCCCCAACGACAAAAGGCGTCAGATTATGACAACTCTGGCCCTGACCCACAACTACAAAATGTTTCTCCTTCAACAGATACAACTGTTCCATCACAACAAGAGTTAGATCTTCTATTTGGTCATTTGTACGATGAATTTTTCAATGCAGGTGCTTCACGTGTCAACAAGTCTTCTTCTCCAACCGACAATTCTGCTCAACAAGGCACACTACCTTCAACGAATATTCACCCTACAACAGAACAATCAACTCCAACACATGTTAATGCTGAAGAAAACAACAATGATCAAGCAGAATTTACCAATCCTTTCTGTACACCAGTACAAGAAGTTGCTGAGTCTTCCTCACGCAATATTGGTAATTCAAATATGCATACCTTTAATCAACCTCAAGATTCCGAATATCGATGGACAAAAGATCACCCGTTAACTCAAGTTTGTAGAAATCCATCGAAGCCAGTGCAAACAAGACGACAACTTGCAACCGATCCTGAAATGTGTATGTTCGCACTCACCGTGAGTATAGCTGAACCAAAAAACATTAAGGAAGCAATGGCTGATTCTGCATGGATAGAAGCAATGCAGGAAGAGCTTCATCAGTTTGATAGACTCCAAGTCTAGGAACTCGTTGACAAACCCTTTGGCAAGAACATAATCAAGCTAAAGTGGTTATGGAAAAACAAAAAGGATGAAGACCAAACTGTCATTGGCAATAAAGCACGACTTGTAGCTAAAGGTTATGCTAAGGAAGAGGGTATTGATTTCAAAGAATCATTTGCTCCAGTTGCTCGCTTAGAAGCTGTTCGGATTTTCATCGCATATGCTGCACACAAGTCTTTTCCAATTTATCAGATGGATGTCAAAACGGCATTTCTTAATGGTCCACTGATGGAGGAGGTTTATGTTGCACAACCAAACGGGTTCGTTGATCCTGATCATCCAGAAAAGGTTTACCATCTAAGGAAAGCACTATATGGATTGAAACAAGATCCAAGAGCATGGTATGATGAACTCTCAAATTTCTTGATGTCCAAAGGTTTTACTAAAGGTACAATTGACCCTACTCTATTCACGATAAAATATGGGGAGGATATTCTACTTGTGCAAATTTACGTTGATGACATCATTTTTGGGTCTACAAACCCTAAATTTTCTAAATAATTTGAAAAATTAATGCACAGTAGATTTGAGATGTCCTTAATGGAGGAAATGAAATTCTTTTTAGGACTTCAGAACCACCAATCTCTACGCGGTATCTTTATCAATCAGGCCAAGTACACTTTAAAGATACTTAAAAAACATGGTATGGAAAAAGGACAAAGCATTGGTACACCAATGGCTACGAAACCTAAATTAGATGCAGACTTGAGTGGTGAACTCGTAGACCAAACTGACTACAGTAGTAAAATCGGGTCGCTCATGTATCTTATATCTAGTACATCATACATAGTGCAAGCAGTATGTTATTGTGCAAGATATCAAGCAAGACCGACTGAAAAACACCTCAAAGAGGTTAAAAGGATCTTTTGATACTTAAGGGGTACCGTTAACATAGGACTCTGGTATCTGAAGGATTATGGCTTTGAACTAACAGCTTTTTTAGATGTCGATCATGCTGGATGTATTGATACCCGCAAAATCACGTCTGGAGGAATACATTTCCTAGGTGATAAGTTAGTCAGCTGGATGTCAAAGAAGCAAGATTGTATTGCAATGTCATTAGCAGAAGCTGAGTACGTGGCGTTATCTTCAAGTTGTGCTCAAGTAATGTGGATGAGGACACAACCTAAAGATTATGGCTTCAACTATAACAAAATACCATTGTATTTCGACTCTCAGTCAGCCATAGCAATCATATGCAACCCCGTGCAGCACTCCCGTACCAAGCACATCCATACTCGATATCATTTCATCAAGGTACAGGTTGAAAATGGTATAACTGAATTATACTTTGTCAGAACTGAATACCAATTAGCTGATATGTTTACTAAAGCCTTACCCGAAGATAGGTTTCAATATTTTGTTAGACGAATTGGTATGAGATGTTTGACTCCAGCAAAACTGGAGGTTCTGACAAACGAAACTGCTTGATAATCCATCAAACATCAACTTGTACATATTTTTAAAAAAAGCAAAATATAAAAATATAAAACATATAAAAACAAATACAAAAATGTGGTATATCATATATCATAACACGGGGTCGATTCTTGGACTTGGCTAGTTTCTAGGCTTTGATCCGCTTGCTTCAGTGGAAGCGTTTACTCCTGTAGAAGGAATCACAAGGATATTAGCCTGTTGAACTTTCTGGTGCACTTCGTGTTTTTGTGTGTTGCTAGATGAAGTTCCTGGTTTATCACTAAAAGTAACTTGCTTTTTCCTAGTTACAGGGGTAGAGGGAGCGTTGTTATCTCTTTCATTGAAACTTTTTGGGCAAGTGCCAATCACATATTCTAACAATTCCTGAGATAGCTTAGTGTATTGACAAGCATAGTTAAGTGCATTATCCAGTGGTTTTACTACTCTAGCTTCCTCTATGTAGGAACCCGTCTAACACTTCATATGCCAAACCATACTGATCGAATCAAGAAAATAAGAAAGAGAGGTGGTGGTGTAGAGAGAGAAAGAAGAGAAAGAGATGAGAGAAAAAAAGATGTATTAGAAAAAAGATATTTGTGAGATTAGATATTTTCATATGAGAAAATATCTATATATATACCCCTACACATTTAATGTGACGCG
>BQNB010024094.1:8968-61101 GCA_026074375.1 Tanacetum coccineum
CTCCTAATAGAAAAAGATCTTTAGTGGCATTTCTGATCCTAGTCTGATCCTCATACGATTCTGCGATTCCGATCTTGCAAAGAGAAAAATGATCCTGAGTAGGATCCCGATCCTGACAACCTTGGTTGAATGGGTGATTGCATGTGCCACTCCATAGGGTCATGATGAGAGCCACCAAAACAAGGTTTTCACTAGCATTTTTTCAATTGACTTTACCCGGGAACATCTTAAAACCATTGGAAGAAATGGTGGACGATGATCAACCTTTGATTTTCAAGCCTTTTGATTACGGAGAATTCATCCAATTCTACATCACCGGGGTACATGCACACAAAAGTATGCTGTAAAGGCCTATTGTGGTGTTTAAGTTAGTAGCTTTGAACTTTATAAACGAGCACAACTTCTTTCAATTTTTACATAGTAATATAGTCATAATGAACATATAATGAGTGGTCTTATCTTTTTTAATATATTGATCCGAAGCTTGGAATTGTGAATGAAGATTACAAGGTGTTTGCCAAGATGAGTTAAAGAATAATAATATTTATTTGAAAGTGTTTTTTTCTTTGTTATAGCCATCCAAAGGATTAAAATAACTTGAGAAACGAGAAATTAAAGGTGGGTTATTATTTGGATTTTGGCATACGGTGAAACTATATATTGCTGAGTTCTATTTAGTATATATTTGTGATTTTATTATAAACAATTATTTAATATGTTACGAGGTTATCATGCAATGAATGTAAATTGGAAATTTTACAACATTTTTTTACAGCTATCAGCTAATATGTAAAAAAAACTCGCAATATACAGCAAAGCGGCATTCTTTATAAGGTCAACTTAGCCATAACAATTTTGACACTGAAAATATTTGTATATATTTTGACTCATAACTTATGCAATATGTGACATAAGTAAAAGCTCAAAAATTTTTTTTTACAAAAAAGAAGTCCGATGCATCGCATGGGTCTGAATGTCTCGTATAAATGTAGATTAGAATATAAAAAGGAAATTAAATGGGTTAATTACTAGTTGGTTTTAATTATCAATTGAGCTTAACTAAGCTAACTAATAATCAAATATTGTACGAATAGACATGGACAAAAATCAATGAAAGCCCAATGTGATGGGCCAGGTGATTAATGGATCGAATCCCTTAATGGATTTTCGAAATTATGAAGGTTTATGGATTAGAAAAAGGAAGATGATTTGCACACTCATCAAATTGATTGACACATTCAAATTATGTGCATCTTGACATTTATGCCCCTACATCACTTAATAAAGTGTGCAAATGTTAGGGGTATAATAGGCATAACACACATAATTTGAGTGCGCCAATCAATTTGGTGAGTGTGCAAATCATCTCCCTCAGAAAATGATATATCTTTTAATATAATTAAAAAACGAGTCAGAATTTAATCCGCGTGTTGCGGCGGGGCTAATTTGTTAGTGTGACGTGTTGGTTAAGTAAGTTTTTTTACTGTTAGTGCGGCGTGTTGGTTAAGCAAGTTTTTTTTCTGTTAGTGCGGTGTGTTGGTTAAGCAAGTTTTTTTTACATTTGAGGGGTGACATTGGTTATCTTACTTTTTAGTTAGTTTGCGTTAGTTTCTAAGAGGCAATGGTTTAAAATAGCAATAGGCATGACTCATGATTCAAACAAAATTGATGATGTGCTGCTATATTATCGTAATATTTGGCACTCAAAAGAACAAAAAAAAATATTGTACATGTTTTCTTGATCTATCTATCTTTTAGGATTAAAATACATGAACCCAACCCAATCATCTCATTTAAAATTGTTTGCATTCTCTCTTGGTGCAAGCACTTGTATGTTCCTAACCTATTTAACAAAGACAAGAAAACATTTATCAATTATCTGATCTGAAATTGCACTAATCAGTCCTTACTAACCACAATGAAATAAAGACGCTATAGTTCTTTATGGTAAATCAAAGTACTCTTTCAAACAAAACATGATACATTAAGTTATAAATTCTTATCACAATACTCCTCATCTGTGTGCTTCTTGCAAAAATATTGAATACCAAGTTTTTACAAATTTAAGTAAATAAGAACAATTGAATAAAAACCCAAACATTACTTTTTTTCAAAACAAAAAGTAATGAAAATAGTTATTGATATCAAGTGCATATAGTAACAGACATTTTCTATGATGTGGATTTTCTAAAATCGAATCCATCAGGGAATTTCGGTATGTTTGGGATATCTTAAAATCTTCCCACACAAAGAATCACATAATCAACTTTGTAGATCCGCATGCATCAAAACATCAAAGTACATATTGTTAATATCGATCATTTGACTTGGATCAACCTTTAAGTATAGACAGAAATAGATAAATATGTGAATATTAATTTATGGTCCAAAGTCCAAACAAATTAAAAAAACAGTTGTAACTTAACAGTATGTATAGTATATACATGATTGGTGGCAGTTTTAGTGTTTTCAACGGCCAAATTTCACTTACCTTGGGGTGGAAATGCTTCTTCTGTGCCGTTTCAAAGTGACCATGTATCCTTTTAAATCAAAATATTAGCAGAATAATAATCGAATAGTTCCTTTTAAGAAATCTTTTAAAAGCAAATGTACCTGTTATTTAATAAAAGATCCTTATATTCAATAACAAAAAGTAGTTGTTCCCTTAAAGTTGGTCTTAGTATAATTGTCACAACTGCTACAACATCAGCAGACAACTTTTAGGTTTCTTAAAGGGTATGAATACCTACTGACCTACTATGGAGTCCATCTTAACCGACGAAAGATCAACATGACCATCCTGTCAACCAAAAGTCATTTTCACTGTTATAAAATAGAAAAGAAGATAGAATTGACGTGTAGGATATATTTTCTTACATGAGCAGCAATGTTCTCATCAGTAGTGATCCCTTCAATATGTTAAAATTGACACTTATAATAGATAAACACGATCTATTGTTGTAAGCTTGGCAGCAATAGAATCCCACCCTTAGAGTTTGAATCATTGAGAAATATATTAGCAAAGCAAATATACATACATGTATAATACATATTTTGCATGATATAAGACATTTAGGACTATTATAGCTGAATCTTTAGATGTAAATCCTGTAACATCTGTTTGTATCATTCGTTCACCATCTCCATCATATAATTCAGCTACTTTGCATCCTGCAATGACCATAAAGTTTGCATTGACAAGTGTTAAAACACATACATTAAAATCATATATGGCTAATTGCAACATAAATAAACACAAAAGCAACCTAACACATATAAACACAAAATCAACCTAAAGCATATAAACATAAAATCAACCAACCTTTGGGAACCAACCAATTTTTGTGCCATGAAATTCATCAGGCACCCCTTCATGAGTGGTTACAACCCATCACCTACAACAAAATTCCACTCCTAATCCTTGGAATCTATATGATAATTTAATGAGGTAGTACTCATAAAGATAACTAAACTGGATCAATAAGTATATAATGTGAAAAAGAGTACATCATCGTCCATCTCACGTAAATGTTTAATGCAACCAGTTCTCCGGGACCATGATAAGTTGCATAACACAGACTCATACACTTTTCTACCTCTGTCACAGTCAAACAAAACTGCTAAATGTAACCAACATCATTCATAGAAGAAAGAATAAACCACATCAAACATAATCAACAAATACCATCTTAACTTCATAATCATTTCATCAAACATATGGTGTGCATAAATTAATATACTCAAACACAAGAATAAACCACAAGAATAAACCAGATCATAAGAACATATATTTACCTTCAAAGTTGCTTAACAAAAATGTATACTTCATTGGCATTTGATTGCTGTGGACTTGAATCTGCAAAAATTAATCAATTTGAAATAAGCAATCTCAAATCGTGTATTAAATTGCATGTACATAATAATCGAAAGTTAAACAAACCTTGTTGATCCTTCTATTTTGAAATGAAAAACTGATAAATGCCTGTGAAGTGAATTATGCTTGTAAATGAGGCGTTATTTTGTGTATATGAATTTGAAATCATAATGAATCAAGATGATAAGTCTGGAAAGGATTTTCAAAATATAAAGAGATCGTAGCAAAGTACAGTAACTGTCATTGAATAGAGATGAGCTGTTATGTTATCAGAAATTGTAGCAGTTTATGAAGGCAAGTTACAATTGACGCTTGTGCCCCTTATTTTACACACAGTATTTAGAAGTCGAATTTTTTGGACAAAAATGCCCTTTGAGTTATCATTTCCAGTCAGCATTAAGTTGCCATGTCACCATGTCTAGTCATCATTAAATATTTTATGCCTTGCCCCATATATAGGTAGAAATTTTTAGCGTCTTATGACATGTGATTATGCTTATATAGTTTTTCCATAATTTATTTATGTAGAAAACGTCATATGTGCGACATTTGAAACTCTATGAACATCTTAAGTACCTGGCTGTGAAGAGAGCAAATCCAAAAATAATAAAGATCATACGAGCGACAAAAGGAATTTTGATAACTTCCGTATTTGCATCATGCTTCACATGAAAATTTGCAAGGGAAAGTTGTGATGAAATGGAACTTGAAATGGAATCACAAAAACAATCCATTCAATCGATAAAGAACTAGAGTGAAGTTTGCAACAAATGTGTGGTTGCATGATACATAATCTTCACATGTAGATGATGATTAATATGCCAACAAGTTTGCAAATGAATACAGAGAAGACTCGAGAAAATAGATTGTTCTTTATGCAATTAATTGAAGGAAAAAAGAACTATCAACAACATGGGTTGTTTTGTCATAGTTGTTAGGATTATTTTTTGTTACTAGTTTTGTTTCAACGGCAATTTATTAAAAAACTAGCAAGGAACTAGAAAACAATACAAAATAAGAAAAGAAGGATTTTTCATCCAAGACGTTCGATCAAAACTAAAATTACAACGAAACCATGTGTAAGACCAACTAGCAATGTCATCAAAGATGTGGTCACATTTAGGGGGGGACTTTGCCCAATAAAATATGGTTTTTGAAACTCAATAGAACTCTCCACATCACATAACAAACACCTTCAAGGATCTCTTTTAAGCCTTTGGTAAGCCGAGTACTTCTGAGCCAAGTGAGCCAGTCATCGTACGAGTGCAAATATGAGGATTCAAGGTTCCACCAACAGAACACTTTGTTCCACACTTGATGTGCCAGATCACACGAGAAGAAGAGCTGAGAAGTAGTCTATACCGATATATTACAAGTCAGACAAATAATAGATGGTATCTCTAAGCCTCTAGAAGATAGGTTATATCGAGTAGGAAGGTTTTCCATCCAAACTCTCCAAGCCATTATATTCACCTTAATAGGCACTGCCTTTACCTAATGAGTTGGGGAAATATCCTTAGGTAGAAGGATATTGTCAATGTAGTTTCGAACTGACTTAACTGAGAACTCGCCCGAAGACACTAGAGACCACACCCAACGATCACGTATTTGAGGAAGTAAAATATTGATAACACAGGATTGTACGAGATTATATTGCTCCTCTTCAACCCCTCCTATGGGTGAGCGAAGAAAGGAAAACATAAGAGTTGAATCCTTCTTTTTATTTGCGACATTAACATTCTTTTCCAATTCTAAAGCATAAATCCTTGGGAATGTAACCTTCAATACTACATCACTAAGCCAAGTATCCTCCCAAAACTTAGTATCTTCTCCATTTCCCACGTGTCTTCTAACGAAAGCTATAAGGTTTATACCTTTGTTTTTTAAAGAAGAGATACCACGAATAATGTCTAGCCATATGGACCTACGAATAGGAGGATTAGTAAAGTCTAGAGCACCTTTTACACCATAGATGGCTATTATGAACTTAGCCCATAATGAATGTCGTTGAAAGAAAAAACGTCATACCTATTTGAAGAAATTAAAAGCAAAGTAACTAGACACCCCGAGGCCTCCATTATTTTTGGAAGCCAAAACCTTGTTCCATCTAATCCAAGCCATTTTCCTAATCGACCCGTCGACTCTATTAAAGAAGTTTCTACAAATAGATTGTAGCTTGTTTATAACGTCAATTGGGACCTTGAACAAATACTTGTAGTAAAGTGGGATCGATATAAGAACTGATTTGAGATGGGTTAAACGACCTCCTATAGATAGGGTGTTTAGCTTCCATTTAGTTAAACGAGCGGAGAGTTTATAAGTAACCTCGTCCCAAGACTTGACTTTAGACATAACATCACCCACTTTAAAGCCAAAGTAATTTAAAGGGGTAGAAAACATAGAGCTACCAACAAGCCGAGCAGCCTTATCAACATCCTTCTTATCAATACCAATACCTATAAGCTTACTTTCTTGAAGATTAATTTTGAGGCCCGAAGCCATGAAAAAACACTTCAAAACATGGACAAGCATTTTAATGTTAGTGTCATCCCATTCTCCAACAAATACGCCATCATCAGCATAAAATAAATAGGATAACATCAATGAGTCATTTAAAGAGATACCCTTGAAAAGCCCCGCGTTCAAAACTCTTTTAAAAAAGAAATGTAAACTTTCCATAATCAAGATGAAAAAGAAGAGAAAGAGGGTCTCTTTGTTTTAAGCCATTGTAAAAGTGGAATTCCGAGGTAAGACTGTCATTGACGAGAATAGAACCCATGACTGATTCAAGGCAACCCTTAATCCAACTACACCATTTATTCCTAAAACCAAAAAATCTGAGAACATCATCTAAATAATCCCATCTAACGCAATCAAAATCCTTTTCGAAATCAACTTGAAATATTAAAGCCTTGAGCTTTTTATGTTTACACCAAGAGAGAAGTTCATTAAGTATGAAAGGCCCATCAAGAATTTGTACATGAGAAACAAAATCTGATTGAACTTCACTAATAAGATCATCAATAACAAGGCTTAATCTATTAGCCAAGACGTTGTCTATGATTTTATAAGCGCTTCTGATTAGGCTAATAGGACGGTAGTCTTTTACTAGATTAGCATCTTGCGTTTTTAAAATCAAGGCAAGAAAAGAGGAATTACATCCTCTAGGAAACGTACATAAAGAGAAAAAGGCACCAACAGCGGCCATCACATCTTGATCGACAATACTCCTAAATTTGCGAAAAAAATTCAAATGTGAAACCGTCAGGACCAGGTGATTTATTTGTGCCACATTCCCATACACCCGCCTTTATTTCATCGTAGGTTACAAGGTGCTCCAAATCACCAGATTGCATGGAAGTAAGTTGTTTTGGAAAAAGGAAGTCCAACTTAAGGCGAGATGTATATGGATTAGAAAAACGATTTGAGAAGTGCTCTAAGAAATTCCTTTTCACCATGATTGGAGAATCGATCCATTCACCATCATTAAGTATCAAGTTAGGAACGCTTGCTATTTATAATGTCGTGCAAGTACTTTGATTCGTCTCTTTGATAGACCAATGAATGTTAGCTTTTTGAGCTATCTCCGAAGCTTCTATAGAATCAAGATTATAAAGGTATTTCAAAAGTAGAGATCTTTGGTTGATATCTCATCACATTGCCCACCATGGTTAAGGGTTTTATCAATATTCGAAAGTTTGCATTTAATTTCGGATTTAGTGACATATGAGATGCTCTTTCATTCTATAGACCAAGCTTTGATGGTAGATTTAAGAGCTTGGAGTTTTTTCATCAGATGTAGCAACCCATTCGATTTTATAATATTCGTACCAGTCCAAGTTTCTTCTACAAGCTACTCAAAACCATCCATTTTAAACCTTGAATGAAATATTCGAATGGAGTGGGGCCATAATCAAGAATCATATCCCGCATTAAAATGGGACGGTGTTTAAATAAATACTTATCAAGACATAAAGCCGATAAATGAGGAAATAAAATCATAAGACCTTCAGAGATAAGAAATATATCCGGCTTACTCATCTTGGCAGCCAATTTATGAGCCCAAGTGAATGAGTATCCGCCTTATGGGAAATCAATCAAGCATGTCAAAGAAATAAAGGTGTTTAAAGAATTAGCACTTTGTGTATCAAATAAGGTAGTAAACCTCTCATTCTTCGTATGAACTTCATTAAAATCGCCAAAAATTATAGTCTCTCCATCCCATCTATCCACCATGTTTCGAATAAAATCCCATAACACTTTTTTTCTAAGAGCTCTTGTGGAGCATAAACAGAAATGATAAGGATTTTAGTATGTGTTGAGATCTAAGTACCCATAATAGCCACGAAATAATCAGAAGCAGTGATGTTGTCTTTAAAAAATAGGTTAGGTTCCCAAACACATAAAATACCACCCGAATTACCTATTGAAGGAGAGGCAGTGAAATCAAAAGAAAAGTTTCCCCATAACGCCTTAATGGAAACATTATCAATTTGCTCCATCTTGGTTTCCTAAAGAGAAACAAAGTTAACTTTATTTTTGAACCCAACTAAATCCACCCTCTTTTTTCGTGACCAAGACTTTGAATATTCAAAGACAAAAAAAATTATATAAAAACATTATGATCTCCTTGTGAATCAATAATAGCTTCCATGTTTTATATGCAACCATTCATATTATATCCCATGGTTGTACTAACTTTAACCATTTCATCTAGACCTTCCAACAAAGATCTGCATGTATTAATGTTATGAGAATGATTATCTTGACTACCAGTTGAAGAAACATATTCATTGCTTGTTGCCTCATTTGTATTTTTTGTGGTGTATCCACAGAACCTGCTCCTTAACATAATTAGTTGTCAAATGTTATCCATCATCCACAAGAGTAAATCTAGGTGGAAATGGCAAGCTATCTTCCTTTGGTTGATTATCTTTCTCCTTCTTCTCCTTTAAAAGATCGTAAATGTTAAAAGGATCTTCAAATCCTTCTTCACATGAGTTTTTCGAAATACTATCATATACAAGATCATCACCATGCATGCAACTTAATTTTGGACACCCTATCTACCTCATTTTTGACACCTTCTGCATGCATATTTTGTTGATCCCCACTTGAAAGTTTCTCCTCTTCAGCAACAAATTCTTCTTCAGAAGAACAATCAAAATTTCCTTCATCGAAATTTGGTTCTAGGTTTCTAATTCTTTGGCACGTATCCAATACACATTGCCATGAATGATCATTTTAACTCTCTCATAAATGATTTCATCAAGCTTCGTCCTTAAACATATATGTTTACAAGCTATATAATCATCTACTGAGTCTTCCCATTCCACAAGAACGCCCCCAAATCGAAGCAATCTTCTTGAAAGTGTTAGTAGTCCCTGCCTTGATGGGTAAAACATCAATTAAGCCCATATGATACGTTCATCAAACAAAAAGTATTACAAGCATGGTTTAGGGAAGTAAACCATGATCTAACTCCATTTTGGTTACTAACTTTCTTTTTCAGATCTTATGAATCCATATGAATAAGGACCCATAGCCCACTAAGGTAGGTAAGTTTCACGTTAGGAATCCCTCTTTAGATAGAAGAAAAGGGAGATTTTGAATGGCAGAAACATCCTTAACTTTCCCCATCAAATCCTTACTGAAATCACATTCCAAGAGACACAAGTCATCAAGGACTAAAGGAGGTTTTAACAAAATTTGAGGAATAGCAGAGAATTCTTTTGAATTACCCTCTTTAAGTACTGATGCAAAAGAAGTTTTGGTGGTCTCTACATATTCCTATTTTGGTTGATCATACGTAGGGCGCTAAAATCTTTAGAAACGGACTATATTTGCGTGGAAGCGAAGTCGACCAATCCAAATGGTACACAAGTTTTTGATTAGCCGATCTATGTTAACCACTTTGATGAATCTAACAAAAGCAAAACGTTTACCTTCCTTTGGTCTCTTGAACGGGATAAAAACATCAACCACTCTTTCATAACCATTGCATACGTTCCATAAATTGTGAGATGAGAAGTGGTCGGGAAAATTTGTAACAAAAACCGACTTGGAAATCTGCTGAGTTTGATCCTCCTTAGATTGAGAAGTATTCCAATTAAAAGAAAAGAAGAAGTGTAGAATACCAAACAAGAACAAGTAAAAATCGGAATTGAAGAAAAAAACCTTAAAAAAAATTAGGATTAAAAGAAAAGAAGAAGTGCAGATTCCTTAAAAACGATCAAGAAAGCCTAATACACATACGATCCCTATGGTTTTAGGGGAAATAATCCTATAATGAATCACATTTATGGATTAGTCAATGAGGACACTCCAAAAACAGGTCATTAACAAAAACATACAAAAGAAAGGCAGTAGATCCGAAGGATTGGAGTTTCAAAAGGGATCATGTGAAAACCTAAAAACGGATCCAATCCCTATGCTCCCAAGGTAGATGATTGCCTTACTCGCTCGTTTAGAAGACAAACAACGAGTGTATATCCTTAATAAACATGGGTAATAACAATCATTACGCTAGAGAAGTAGTAGATCAAATTAATTTTTGCACATCACTATTTGAGGCGTGAATCAATTAATCTTATTACTATATTTTATAACATTTAGAATTTTTATTATTTGTGTTATGAAACATATGGAATATATTGATGGTATTTGGTTAATGAGAAGTTAGCTTGGTTATTGTATATTTATAAATTGTTGAAATTTATACTAAAAGTGTATTGTGTTTTCTGTTGTGAGTTACTCAGCTTAATAATTCAAGTCTAACTGTGATGTTGTGTGTTGTTTTGTACCATAATATGTTTTGAGCATTACATGATGTTAGTACAGTATACTTGTAAATCACGTGTGATTTTTGACTATTTATTAATAACATGAAAATCGCATATGATTTTTGACTAGTGGCCTATATAACTTGAAAGTTACCAAAAAAATCACATGTAATTAGAAATAAACCATGTATGAGTTTTAACTTTTAAATTATAATATGAAAGTACACTGATATATTTGCTAAAACCACATGTTAATGTATCTTCAAAAGCTTGTGAGACATTACAATAAAAAAGAGAAAAATAATCCTATAATAACCAAAATCATCAACAATAAAATGCTCATTCAAATACTTACATATCACATCTATACTAGAAAAGTTTAAAGAAATACTAAATAAAATGGTGATACTATGTTTCTCAATCAAGTGAAATTGCTGATCTTTTTTTGAAACTTGAGCCGAGATCTTTTCTTCAATAACCGCTTTTTCGTCTTTTAAAGATAAAGGTGCTTACATCTCTTTTCTTCATTTTCCAAGTTTATTGAACATGATCAAGGGTATCTATGTACACATGCATTTCACATAATTGAATTATTGAGATAATTTCATGCATATCCTTTGAAAACTATATAATTACGTCAATATCCTTTTAAATTTTTTAATTACGTCAATATCCTTCCAAATTATAAAAACACTCGTATATACCCAAATAGATAATTAAATTCATTATAAAATAATTTTGATATTTAAAACTCATTTTGACTAGTAGTTAACAGTCAAATTACCTTTTTACCCTTATTTTCACAACTTTAATGTTAGAAAAAGATTCTATCGAATTAAACTAAAAAAGACACTCTCTGGTTTTCTTTTTTCAAGTAAAAGTTGTTTTATTTGATTTGCAAGAGATGCATAAATTAGTTCTGTTGCTATGATTCCGTCGTCCTAATTTTCCTCCAAAAGATTCTTTTGTTTTAATTGTTGACTCCATTTTGCAATTATGACAAGAGATTCATAGGCATTCAAATGAGATCTAAAACTCTCTTGCATTTGACAGTGCTTCTAATTATCACAATTGGAATAATCGATGTTAGTTGAATCTCAACACCGTTTATCATATTAAATTTAGAACATTAAAATAGCGACAATACAATAAGTCGTTTTTTATAAATCACCGCAACACATATATGTTAATACGAATATGTTAATATCTTGTTTGTGGTTTGGGAAGCAAAAACAAATAAATTTAAAGAGGATAAACTCTTTTCAGATTAATACAAACCTATTTATGAGGAAAGAGAGAAGGGTATAAATGTAAAATAACATTTTAATCAATATTTAGATAAGAGTTTTCAATAGTAAAATAATATTATTAAATTGTGTGTTTGGGTGTATACGAGTATATTGTATGTTTTGAAAGGATATTAACGTAATTATTAATTTTAAAAGGATATTGACGTAATTGTTGAGTTTTTAAGGACATAAATGAAATTATCCCTTGATTATTTATAAAACTAAACTAATGTAATATCATATGTAATGTAACGAAATCAAAAAATTTAAATAATATAATATCACATGTGATATAAGACGACTTATATTTACAACATATTCTAGTATTTCACAATTTAACTACATTTTTCAAGAAACCAAAATACTAATTCGCATCCGATTTGCGCAAATAAACTTCAAAATCAGGCATATCTCAACTAAATCATATTACTTACATCAAATAGCTTGTAAAAATGACTAAATTGGAACTAACAAATAATGACTTCCGGTAGCTTGGGTTATCATATGCAACACTTTGTTCCGAATTAATAACCGGCTCATCTCTCTACTTATACCATATTTTATTGATTTAAACCAGTCTAGTCTTTTTTTATGATTAACGTCCTTACAAATGTAAAAAACCACGGTTTGAATATACATTAAGATGCAATGATACGCGTAATCACATCCAATAAAATTGTGCTTTTAATCAAACACATAGTGTGCATCTAAGTAATATTTTGCCTAAAGTATATTCTACGTGAACAAAACCATATAGTGTTCAAGAAACTAGAATCGAATAAACAAATTAATAATAAAATAGCAGAAATCTTCAAATTATACAAAAATTGATGTAAAACACGAGTATCATGTTTTTTTATGATTCTATCCAGAATTGAACCTAACAGAATCAAATTTGATGTTTAACGAGAATGAATAATGATGATGAATATGAACCATGACGAATATGATGAATTGAAATTCGAATTTAGGGTTTGATGTGCATATTGGAAGTTGAAATTGAATTGGTGATGAGGGGGATAATTGAGAAAACATGTATCCGTGTGTGTTTTATGAAACACTAAAAGAGGGCTTTATAATTTTGTGTTTATATAATTGACGAAAATGTCCTTGTAATGTAAAGTATGTAATTAATCTTAGCCATTTGATCAAATGAAGATAGATGGTTGGGATTGATTCTTTGGTATGTTAATAAAGTTTGGTATCCAAATAATCTTATATCATAAACTATTTGTTATAATTTAACTTATATAAACCTCGTTATTTTATATATCTTTTGTTATAGATGGCTTTCTATGTTTAAAAAGGCATGTCACTTTATTTTTCTTTTTCTCCCAACTCGAGAACACAACTTTATTTATTGTTCTTTCATTTCCGCTCATTATCTTTCAACTCGAGAATATGCAATATAAATGCAACTTATTTTTCTTTTCGCTTCTTTTAATTTTACCTATCATTTCTATTCATACAAAAAAAACTCGAAAATAAAGCGTAAGAATAAGAGCCTGAAACAACAAAAAGATGATCCAAACTCCCAAGAAGCACAAACTTGCTCACTAAATCTCTTTCAAGATATAATGTTTTGGGATTGTTGTTCCATATTATAGTTACACGGGTACTCGGGGTCTCGGGGTCTTTTCATTGATTTCGGAAACCCTATTCCATGATAATAAAAAGGGCCTTTAAGAACAAAAATTTTAACAAGTTTTTCTATCTTTTTCTTTTTGTCCTTTTTTTAATCTAAACCATTTAAATTAGGGGTGTTGATCAGTTCGGTTAAAAAAATTTGGTCAACCCGAAAACCGAATTTGAATTCGGTTCGGTTCTCGGGTGGACTCGAATAATCCGAATTTCACTATTTATTTTTAAAAAATATTAATAATTACATAGATATTTAAAAAAAATTATTTCAAACATAAAAAGTGTTTTTTTATATTAGCATAAAATTTTAATGGTATTTATATATATTGTGAAAACTAGAAGGGCGGTTGAATAGTTTACCGGTTAATTGGCGTTTTAAAATTTTACTTCTAAAGTTGTTAGATTCGAGTATATGTTTAATCAATCAACAATATGTACCAATCAAGATAACTATCTACTTGTAATAGCGATACAAATAATAAATGAAAAACACAAACAATATAAAAAGATAAGGTAAGAAACGATCAAACCAAGACACCAAGATTTATAGTGGTTCGGCTACGAAGCTCCTCTTCTCCCTACTCCACTCCCTGAGTATCCGACTCGAGATTTCACTATGTCAACAAGCTCCCTTTAGGTGGAGAAAACCGTTTACACGTCCCTTACGTTGTTTTCGACACTAAGCTAAATGTCGAGTCATAATCTTAGCTAGAAGCAATCTACCACTTAGCAATCACTACCCAATCACAAGATCTACACTATCGAATTTATGCACTATCTGATTTACACAATCACACAAGATAATCAAAATAGAGATTTGAAGCTTAGAAGAAGAGAGAAGAAATCACTAATCTATAACACTTCGTTTCTTGACAGATACGAGTGTTCTTCTCTTGCACTTGATAGGAGAAGGAAGAAGGTTGAAGAACAGATTTGTTCACTTGAAACAAGATTAAACTATGTTAGCGATCAAGAGATTTAGAGAGAGAAAGAAGGTTTTAGTGAGAGAGAAGAATTTGAAAAATCTGTGCAAAGAAGTTTGTTTTTCTGCAGGAAGGAGCGCATTATTTATAGACAGGAAAATTCAACGTTCCCTGGTGGCGGTCTCGATGGTCCCGAATATATCTGGGGGTCGTCTAGCCACTAAGGGGGCCGCCACTAGACTGACGCTTTAATTTTTGTCTTTTTGTGGGGAAGGTTGATCCTGGTATGTTGTTTTTTGTTTTGGAGAAAAAAACTGAATTCAAACTTTTGTTTTTCAATAAAACATTATTTTTATTAATAAAACTATTTTGTATATTTTTAATTTTGTCAAAATAGTTTTGTAGAAATGTGATGGTTAAGAAGAAAGATTATTTTCTTGATCACTAATCATGTTTGATGATTTTTTTTATTCATACCTTAAGTGATTTACGTCAAAATGGAAATTTACGATTAATAACATGTAGACGTTTATTTTTATCATGAATGTTTTTATATTTTGTCATCTTCAAAACGTAAAGGAGTCGAAAAATATAAATAACGTTTTTAGACATTATTTGTATTAACAATCTCCCCTTTTGATGATGACAAAATATAAACTTATTTTGTATAAAATAAAGTTTACAAGTTATTAATAAGTTTTAATCCATTTATACCCCTTTTTGTCGAATCCAAAAAGGTTAATCGTCGAGATATAGAGAGAAAGAAATTGACGATGCCAAGACTCCCCCTTGATGTATACTCCCTCTTGTTTGGGGCACCAAAGGATCGAGCTTATGGGATTTTGCTACAAAACCAAGTTAGAAATACAAGTGCAAGAAACATTTATAAAGAGTAGCAATATTTCGACAAATATATTCATGAAGCTAATAATAGAGAAGAAATAGCTATCTAAATCATAATGCATATAAATCACCCATAATAGAAATTCATTCATAATAAAGTAAATTCATACATGAAGTAAACTTATGCATGAAGACATGAATTTCATACAATACTAGAGATACTAAAGTTAAACAATACTACACTAATGGTCTTAATACTTCTTAAATCCTAGATGATTCTTGAGTCATAGATAATGGCTTTGAGCAAAAGGTTGGGTGAAACATTATTTAGATAAGTTAAACATATGAAAATGTTTAATTTTGATGAGGTGAAAGTGGAGAGGTTGGAGATGGGTTGTTAGGTGAGACATGTACTTGAGAAAGGAGACGAGTGAGAAGAAATTTGATGTAATTGAGTTCCTCTCGTAGAGAGTGAAATTGGTTTCGGGTGTACATGCAACAATGACAAAAGCCGAAGTGAAAGTTGACTTGGTCAAGAGTAGCAGGGTGAATTAAAGGTGGTGATGGAGATTGAGATGGAGATGGTGCTTAGGAGTAGGCATTAGTAGCACGGTGAATATTTGTTTTAAGAAGATGACATATTTGATGGAGTTACTCATCATTTGCTCTCTAGGTGGATTTTAAGAAGGTGGTTGAGAAGGTTGAAAGTTGACAACTCTTGGAGGTTATGGTGATGAGATATTTTGGGATTGAGGTGGTGAGTGTAGTGAAGAGGTTTTTCTTCTCTAAACTTGTCTTGCCGAAATCCTAGGTTTTCTTGAGAAGTTTGGAGGAGGGTTTGAGGAACTCATTTGAGTGAAAGACTTATAGCAAAGAAAGAAGAGAGGATAGTGAATGATTTAGATGAGTGGTGGTTTATAACTTGGAAGAAAAAAGAGAATGGGGAAAAGCATGGTATAGTAAGAAAATGGCTTAAGATGTTGTGTGTTTAAACAGAGTAATGCCAGCAGGGGATAGAGTGGAGATGGTCAAAGTTGCAGAAAAAGAGACAACAGTAAAAGGTTCGTAGCCCAGCTGATGGCGATCCCTTAAATACTGGGTGGTCCCAGAAATGTTTGGGGGTCACCCTAAGTATTTGGGGGCCGTTTTCTGGGGAAAACATGATTTACCCAGAAATCCCAGATTTGCATTTTTGTTTAGAACACTAAGACTAGTGGCAACAGAATGCAGCAAATCATATTTCTCAAGAATCACCTAGTTCTAGTTTTTACAAGTAAGCTAGTATAAGGCAAATTAGATTTAGGGAGAATTAAGCCTAGGCATAAAAAGAAATACCTAACCATAATATCTCAAGTAGTATGATTGATAACATCAAATATTTGATACTTTTTAGTGTCAATTCTCCCCTAAAAATACTTGCAATTGTCTTATAAATACTTGAATTCGATACTTTTACGGTTATTTTGTTATTTTCAGGTACAATGCAAGTATGTGACAAGAAACACGGGAAAAGGATGTAAAAATAAAGAAAACACGAATTCTTACGAGACTTTACGGCGTAACCCCTATGATAATGCTACGTCGTAACCTGTTCATGGCAAGACACGTCACCCAGCAAGATTACGGCGTAACCACACGCAAGGTTTACATCGTAACATTATTAATATGGAAGGATAAGTTATCTGAGTCAGCATTACGGCGTAACATGTACACTTGATTACGCTGTAACATCTTTTAAGCCTACAAGATGGAAAGTACGCGTCAGCAGTTTACGGTGTAAACCCCTAAAAGGTTACGCCGTAAACTATTTAAAATCTATAAATAGAGGCCTTATTCAAACAATTCGATATCAACCATTCCACCACAGATCTAAGGGGTGATCAAGGCCTCCATAGCTCAAAGAACTCTACAAGAAGTCCAAGGGAGATCACACTTAAACTTACTTTTGTATTTAATCATTCATAAACAACTTCTGTAAGAATTATGAGTTTTCTATCCATGATTATCTTTATTAATTCTTGCATTGTTGTTGCCATGAGCGGCTAAGCACTTCAAGTGCTGGCCTAGTCATGAAATTACTATCGTTATAATGTTTGTTTCCTGTTAGATCATGGTTTCGTTGGATATCCTTTTGACTATCGTGTAACCCTAGGTTTTAGAAGTATTGCGGGTGGTTTAGATCATGTTAATCCTGTCATTAGATTACCACTTGAACATGAGATTAGCAGGGTACTAGTGAAGGATGATCATTCTAACCTTAGTGTAGGAACTAACCCTGTTACCACCTCTATCACTTAATATACTTAAAAAGTACAGGAACTCTTTTAGAGAGGGTTAATAATCTGTATAGGTTATTAAACTAGTTCTTGGGATAGTTGGGATTAATCACTATGACCTGGTTGCCCTACCTTCGTAACTTTCAAAGGATTCAGGATCGCAAAAATTATAGGGCAGACTAAAGATATCTATTCAGGTCTGTCGACTTTAGAAACCACTAATGAAACCATGGTGTAACATTGCACAGGAAAACATAGTTATAACGGTAGTAATGGAATGGCTAGGCTAGCAAGCTTCTCTCCCTGATTTATTCTATCACTTTTACTTATTCGCAATTTACTTTCCTGATATTTTCAAAATCAATCTCAAACCATTTTCAAAACGTGACACTTCAAATTAAAACTAAATTAACACTTAGCTCTTTGGACGACCTCGGATTTACCATCTCTACACTACTCACGATCGAGTTCTCTGCCCGTTAGTGTGTTTGTTAGGTGAATCGAGTTTTATAAATTTAAAACTTAAATAAAATATATTTTAAAATAAAATACGCATCAAGTTTTTGGCGCCATTATAGGGGAGCTACAATTTATTAGTTGAAATTTGTTTAAAATTTTACATTGTCACAGGAATGAGTAATGCAGGATAACCAGAGACGAATGTCGACGAGTACCTGACAAAGGTCAGGACGAGAGCGGACCTGGAATTGTTAAACCTCTGTTTGAAGAAAATATAAAATTCGAATTCTGAGGACAATGCATCGACGAATTAAAAGAAAACATGTTCTTCGAAAGTGAGAACGAAGATCCCCACGAACACATCTCTAATATTACAGACATCATAGACCTTTTCCACTCTCCAGTAGTATCTAGGGACCAGGTGATGCTAATGGCTTTCCCTTTCACCCTGAAAGGAAGAGCTAGACAGTGGATGAAATAATTGTCCACTGGATCTATCACAACTTTGGACCTTCTCAAATTTGCTTTCCTAAGCAAATATCGCCCTCCTTCTCAAATTATCAAGCAAATTAATGCTATAAGGAACTTTGAGAAAGTCTCTAACGAACCATTACATCTTGCATAGGAACGATTCAACGACTCACTCTATAACTGTCTTGAACATAAAATTAATGAACATGAACAGTTACAAATTTTCTATCAAGGATTGGATACTGAAACCAGACGAAAGGTGGATTTCAAGGGACCTATTCCTAAGATGACACCAACAGCTGGGATAGAAGCCATTATTGAAATATCAAAACATTCACTCCCTTGGTATGAGGAAGGAGACTTCAAGAACAATAACCTAAATGTTGTTTTTAAAAAAATTAACAATTTTGAGCAAAACGTGAATGATATTACTGAGGAAGTTTGAATGGCACATCACAAATATAAACTCCCCGATGATGGAAGAATCTCTAAACTAGAAGAAACCTTAAGCACATTCATTGAAGAATCTCGTAGAAAGCAGAAGGAAAACAAGAACTTATTTTGGAAGATTAACAAGAATTACGACAAAACCCTTAAGAAACAATCCTCTTCTATAAAAACTATTGAATGCCACCTGGGACGAATTGCTGAGATAATACATGGGAGAGAAGTTGGAAGCCTCCTATGCTTTATCGAAACAAATCCAAGGGGATTGGCACACGCCATACTACTAGAAGTTGACTCAGTTATAACCCACCTAAGAATCCTCTCGAAGAAATTAATGACACTCAAAATAAAACCACGAAAAACACATCTACAAAAAAGGAAGCAACACCTGACAGTCAAAAAATTACCACTGAAACTTCTGCTCCTCCTATTCCTTTTCCTAGACGATTGAAAAAGGAAAAGGAAAAAGAACAATTCAAAAACTTCTTCGAAAATCTTCAGCGACTCAGTATAAATATTCCCTTTATTGAAGCTCTAGAACAAATGCCTAAATATGCTAAATTCATGACAGATCTTCTCACACAAAGGGGAAGAGATAACGAAGCATCAAATATTACATTAAATGAACAACGCTCAGCAGTGGTTTTGAATAACATTCCTCTTAAAGAAAAAGATCCTGGAAGTTTTACTATACCATGTGTTATAGGACAAAGTGGAATCAACAAAGCATTGGCCGACCTTGGGGCTAGTATTAGCCTTATGCCATACTCAATGTTCTTAAGATTAAACCTCGGTGAATTAAAACCTACGCGTATGTGTATCGAATTGGCCAATAAATCCACTCAAATTCCAAAAGGGATCGCTGAAAATGTCATTGTTAAAATCGACAGGTTTATCTTCCAAGTCGACTTCGTAGTTCTTGATATGAAAGAAGACCACAAAATTCCTATCATTTTGGGAAGATCGTTCTTAGCCACTGCTCATGCTATGATAGATATCTTTAACAAAAAAATTCTTTCGAAGTTAAAAACAAAACTACCACCTTCGAACTTGAAAAATCCATGTGATTTCCACCTTCAAATGATGACACATGTCACTCTGTTGACATAATCGACCTCTCCATTTTTGACTATGTTTAAGAAATTCTTTCTTCAGAAACTTTCGACTCAATTTTATTCTAACCCATTAATCATCACTTACCTACTAAAATCAATAGTGTATGGGATGACAATGAAGGAGAACAGGACTTGATTAATCAGATTTCAGGAGATCTAGAACTTGAATCTGAAGATTATACAAAACCTACTATATTTGTGGCAAACATGTTTGTGGGAGAGAAACCTACCACCAAACTTAAAGACTTACCTTCCCATTTGGAATATGCTTTCCTTGACAATAATCAAGAATTCCTTGTTATTATTTCTTCATTATTATGTTCCCAAGAAAAGGAATTACTTCTTGAGGTTCTTACAAAACATAAGAGTGCTTTGGCATGGAAGGTTGCCGATATTAAAGGTATTAGCCCATCTTTTTGCACTCATAAAATTTTAATGGAAGATAGTTTTAAACTTGTAGTTCAACCCCAACGCAGACTAAATCCTAAAGTTCAAGACATAGTGAAATCCGTAATTATAAAGCTTCTCGATGCCGGTTTAATCTATGCCATTTCTAACAGTCCATGGGTAAGCCCCATATATGTGGTTCCTAAAAAAGGAGGAATCACAGTTGTTACTAACAAAGACAACGAACTTGTTCCAACCCGCACCGTCACTGGGTGTAGGGTATGCATTGACTACAGAAAACTCAATGATGCCACAAGGAAGGACCATTTTCCTCTACCCTTCATTGATTAAATGTTGGAACGATTATCTGGAAATGAATATTATTGCTTCCTGGATGGGTTTTCAGGATACTTTCAAATTCCTTTAGCACCTGAAGACCAGGAAAAAACTACCTTCACTTGTCCTTATGGAACATTTGCTTATAGGAGAATGCCCTTCGGATTATGCAATGCTCCGGCCACATTCCAGCGGTGTATGACAGCAATCTTCCATGACATGTGTAAAGACTTCATGGAAGTTTTCATGGACGACTTCTCTGTTTTTGGAAATTCCTTCGATTCTTGTCTCAACAATTTGTCCAAGATGCTAGCTAGGTGCGAAGAAACTAACCTAGTTCTTAATTGGGAGAAATGTCATTTTATGGTTAAAGAAGGAATAGTCTTAGGACATAAGATATCCAAGGTTGGGATAAAGGTAGACAAAGCTAAGGTTGATGTAATCGCCAAATTACCTTACCCAACCAATATTAAGGGAATACGAAGTTTCTTAGGGCATGTTGGTTTTTATAGAAGATTCATTAAGGATTTCTTAAAAATCGCCCGATCTATGACTCAATTACTAACGAAGGACACGAAATTTGTCTTTTCTAACGATTTCATTGAGTTATTTGACATCCTTAGGAACAAACTAACAACTACCCCGGTCATCATTGCCCCAAATTGGAACCTTGATTTTGAACTAATGTGCGATGCTAGCGACTATGCGGTGGGGGCTGTATTAGGACAAATGGTTGATAAAAAATTCCGACTGATTTATTATGCCAGTAAAACTATGAATGACGCTCACGAACATTACACTACCACAGAAAAAACTCTTAGCGGTTATGTACGCTTTTGACAAATTTAGGTCCTATTTGATAATGTCCAAAACTATGGTCTACACCGATTATTCGGCCTTAAAATATATTTTCAGTAAACAATACGCAAAACCTAGGCTCATACGGTGGGTTCTGCTCCTTCAGGAATTTACCATTGAAATTAAGGATAAAAAGGGATCAGAAAACCTTGCCGCTGGCCATCTTTCTAGATTAAAAAATCCAGAGTTAAAAGAATTAAACAAAGATGCTATACGAGATTCCCTCCCTGACGAATACCTCATGGTTATCAACATAAAGGAAGCAGAAACCGACCCATGGTATGCAGATTACGCCAACTTCCCTGTCTTAAAATCATTCCACAACACTTGACACATCATTTAAGAAAGAAATTCCTGTCTAATGTTAAGAAATACATATGGGACGACCCATATCTGTTCAAATCATGTCCTGATGGAATTATAAGGCGATGCGTTTTGGTAAGGAATTACACGAGATCCTCGAACATTTCCATACAGGACCAACCGGAGGATATTATGAAGCCTGTATTACTGCAAGGAAGGTCTTCGAATCAGTATTCTATTGGCCAACCATTTTTAAGGATTCCGCCATGTATGTTCGAGAATGTGATGCCTGTCAAAGGGCAAGGAAAATTTCAGCCAAAAACCAAATGCCACTGACCAATATTCTCGTTAGTGAGGTCTTCGACATTTAGGGAATCGACTTCATGAGGCCCTTCCCTTCATCACAAAATAACAAATACATCCTCGTAGCCATCGACTACGTTTCAATATGGGTTGAGGTTGAAGCCCTGCCTACCAACGACGCTCATGTTGTAGTCAAATTCCTTCGAAAATTGTTTTCTAGATTTGGGTCCCAAAAGCTCTAATAAGTTATCGCGGGACGCATTTTTGTAATTCCCTCCTCGAGAAAACATTAAAAAAATATGAAGTTACGCATAGACTTGAAACTCCATATCATCTTCAAACAAATGGTCAAACTGAAAACACTAATCGAGCCATCAAACGTATATTAGAAAGGACCGTAAACGAGAATAGGAAGGAATGGGCAGATAAACTTGATGATGCACTTTGGGCATTTAGGACAGCTTATAAGGCACCAATTAGGAGCACTCCATTTAGGATTGTTTACGGAAAGGCATGCCACCTGCCGCTTAAAATGGAACATAAGGCATATTGGGCCTCAAGGAAATAAACCTAGATTTAGAGGCAGCAGGAAAACATAGGTTCCTTCAATTAAATCAATTAAATGAATTGAGAACAGAAGCTTACGAACATTCACGAGCATATAAAGATCAGACTAAACGGTGGCATGATGCAAAAATTATGGATAAGGAATTTTAGGAAGGAGAGTAGGTGTTAGTTTTTAATTCCAGATTAAAACTCTTTCCCTGAAAACTAAGAACTAGGTGGTATGGACCTTACACAATAAGTAAATTATATCCATATGAAACCGTTGAGGTATGTGGAAAAGATGGAGTAACATTTAAGGTTAATGGACATAGGTTGAAGAAGTATTATGGGACGGATATGAATGACACAAATGAAACATTATATTTTGCAAAAACGTAAAGTGGGCATGAGTCTAACTTAAAGACTCATTAATAAACAAAAGTGCTTGTCGGGAGACAATCCGTCTTTTATCTATAAATTTCATTTCTCCGCATATTAGTTGGTTTGCATGATTTACTTTGTTTTGCAGGTTCTAGCAGCTAGAAGGCAAATTTCGAGACCGATTCGACCCATAATTGTGTGGTAGCTTTACTGAGTTAGCAGCAGTTACGGCGTAACGTACATGGTTACACCGTAATGAATTCAATTACGACGTAAACCTTATTATGGTTACGACGTAAACGTATAAACAAAAATCTTAAAAAATATATACCACATGATTACGGCGTAACCACCGGAGTTACGCAGTAACCTCTTTCTCTTAAAATAAAGTTTTAAAGCATTGTTAAACCTTGTATATTTAAATAAACTTTGTGGGTATGTTCTTTGGAAATCCTTACGAGACTTCACTCGTCTACTTGGGCCACCAAGTGGTTTAAAAGGCTTGTTGCATATGCTAAATGCAACCATGATTCCTACGAAATTGAGTTAGGTTTGTATAACTTGTATATTTATTGTTGAGATATTTTATGCTTTTAGTTTGTTTTAGTGATCATAGGGGAAAATGAGCTTTGCTCACGATGGAGATTTTCTGGATTTCTCCACCGGCTTATTATATTTTAAAGGTTCAGAAGCAATGCTCAAGGAAGTTTCTTGTTCTAATTCTACTCTTCCTGTTTATTTCATTTCCTTAATGTACAATAGGGACATTGTACAAAACAAGTGGGGGATGGGAGTAGAATTATCACTTGACATATTCTTGCCTTCAATTTTCTAGTTTTCTTTAAAAAATGGTGCCGATTTTAAAAAATTTGACATGTTTTTCTTACTAAACTATAATTAATCTTTGCCGAATGCACATTACCCTTTATTATTACTTGGTAAGGTTTACGCCTAATGTTCCGTTTTCATCTCATTATACAAAAAATCTACCAAAATATTGAGTGTGCCGGTAATATTGTAGACTTTAGAACTTAGACTATACATCATTTCGAGACCTAATTGATTAGCAGGAATAGATGGTTCGAGAAGGAAACATTTAGGAATTCATCCAAATAGCCTATATGTGTGTGTTTATCGACTTGTTACACTGACTTGTCGACCTCTCGTGTTAAAAACCCTCTTGTTACACTCATCATTAGTGCAAGATACCCCTAGATCACCCTTGTTTAGCCAATCTATGTTTTCACCCAATATTATATGTTTCATTATACCATTTCACCTTAGCCAACCCTGTAGTTTATATTTATCCTTGTGTTGAAATTTCTGGCTACCTAAGTCCATGGTTCTGGAAAATGGTTCAAAGATTGGCACTTTCATTGAAGACATATTATTATGATCATAGAAGACCCTCCCGGTATTGTCACTTTTGATACTACTTATGTCAAATGGGGGGGGTATACGATATGTAATGTACAGGAGTATTATAAATGTTAATTATAAGATTTCACTAACAAAAGACAATGATCCGGAGGTCGGTTAAAGTGATAAAGATGAATAGCCCTTTTATTAGAGAGAAAGGTAAAAGAGATGGGAAGAGTGTGTATGTTAGAGAGCGAACACACACACACACACTTTACAAAAGTGAGCTTCACCCCTCTATGGAAGTATGGAGGGGGTATTTATAGTCCAAACACACCTAAACTATACTAAAAAGTCTAATCTAGTCCCTGTGTGTTTGACTATTTATAGAAGTCAAACTTTCTTCATAGACTCCTTTTTGGCAAAGTTTCTGAATCAGCTTCCCCCCAAACCAACATCCCTATCTTAAGCAGATTCTGAAACTTTGTTGTAGCTTAAACAATCTTCTACTTGTCATTGACGTGCACAACAGAATTTTGTAGAAGTCAAACCACACCAACGACCACTACTTCTTGTCATTAGGGCTTGGTGAATATTCGTTCGGGGGTGCATGCGAGAAATCAACATCAATTCTTCTCACGTATGCAGTATACTTCATAAACCATGCTAAGTAAAGTAGTATACACTACTTCCCCCTGGAAGTTGACATGGTAACATCAAAGTCAACTAAGTCCCGGATGTACACATTTTCCCCCATGATGGTTACGAACTCTCGGAAGCATCATTGTTGTGTACACATATATACTCGAGAAGTTCTTGTCTTGAGCACAAATCTGGAAATCCAAACAAAGCATTGCCCTCTTGTCTTCAGAAACCGTAGAGGAGATGAAGCAAGAATCAAGAAAACTTGGTATAATCAAGGTCTTGTATATGAATGTTGTTGAAGAACTTTGAGAATTTTGCTTAGATGGTGAAGTACCTTTGTCTTGGAATGGGACAATAATATCCCATGAGAATTGCTGATTACATCTCAACCTTTAAACTCTCTGGCTAACTTACCAACCTCGTATTCTGTCGGCTATTGTTGTGATCACTTGGTGAAGTAAACCCGATATACCAAACTTGAAAATGAAGTAAAATCCCCCAAATTTGTTACTTAAGCTTGCACTGTTGTTGATTGAAGAACAGTGCAAGATTAAATCTATAAGTACTCTATACCCAACCAGAAAAGTATAAGAAGTACAACACATCTTGAAATTATCCACATCGTCTTCTGCGTGTGACACTAAGTACTACAATGTAACTCCTTTAAGTGATAGTTAACCAGGTCTGCAACCAACCACCCCTGACTTCTGGTAACTAGATAATTCAAGTCTTAATCATAAGTTGTATACGTTCAAGCAAGTCATCAATCGATAGATTGGGTTTAAAGAGAAGGGGTAGCAAATAGAAGGAAGTCTCGATGATGAAATAAGTAGACGCCTTCGTGAAACCCACTTCAATCTCAAATAAGGGATACCAAATCAACTTCGTAATCACTTGTCATCGTAATCCGAATCTAGCCGTTTTTGTCGTTTAAGTGAATCTTTTCAGGATCGTTTTGGCATTAAGTGTTGTGTTTGCTTTGGTGTTTATGTTTTGATTTGTCTTGATGATCATATTCCCAAATTCAGTCACATGCCCAAAGTCGGTCACATGCCCACCTGATGCGCGGATCGACCTTCGCGGTAAGGTCGAAATTTTTTTGGGAAATTAGGTATTCAAAACATAAAATTTCCTTAAACAGTGTCATGTTTCGCTTGGCACATTTCAACATATTTCGCTTGAGAAACAGAACTGCATATTTCGCTTGAAATCTACACATTTCGCTTGGTTTAAGGAAATTACACATTTCGCTTGGTTTAAGAAACATGTTTCGCTTGAGAAAAAATTGCACATTTCGCTTGACAGGAAATTGCACATTTCGCTTGAACTCTTCCAACATGTTTCGCTTGAAGAAATTTTGGCAGCATTTTGTTTCATAAATATTACATATTTCGCTCGGAATGTGACTTGACCTGCATATTTCGCTTAATAATACATATTTCGCTCCAAAATACATATTTCGCTCCATTCAAGAACACATTTCACTCCCTTCAAACATGTTTTGCTGTCTTCAAAACACACTTCGCTTCCTTCATCACATGTTTCGTTGCCTTCAAAAAAATTTCAAAAACTTAGAAATTTTTAATCCAAAAACGTGTTTTGATACCCCAATAAGTTGCTAATACATATAATACTAACAAAAGTACAAGTTGATCATCGAAAAACCCACGTTTTGATCAAAAAAGTAAAGGTGCGTTCGGTTGGAGTTTTTACCAAAAAAAAACACCACGAACACCTCCAAATCTGCAAACCACGAACACCATATGCTCCTAGGCTCTGATACCAATTGTTAACAATAAGATTTCACTAAAAAAGACGATCCGGAGGTCGGGGAGGATATAAATGAAAGTAAGCCATTTTATTAGAGAGAGAAAGGAAAGAGTGTGTGTGTTTTGTAGAGAGAGAAACAACACACACTTATGAGACAAATTTTTATCCTCACCCCTCCATGGAAGTATGGAGGCGGTATTTATAGTCCTAGTGACACCTAACCATTGTAACTTGTCATTATTAGTCCATACGTGTCACACTATAACTAAACTATTGTAATTCCAGATATGTCACCATATTTTAAGGCTAACACATAATCCAACACCCCTCATCCCCGATTCTTATTCTAATTGTTAGAACTTAGAACGCTATCCCTTATGTCTCTTTCGTCAGCCGATATCACCAACTTTGAGTGAAACATCGTATTGATTCTAATCCCAGCTAGAAATCGACCACTTCGATCTATAAGTCAAAATGTGACTCTTTGGCTTAATATATGAGCTAAATCGGCACACCTTGATGAGGAGTTCAACAAATCAAACTGAAGCCACACCAACATATATATATTTACGAAATAAAATCTGCTCTAGTGATACAGTTGTTGCTTATGGTTAATACAAATGTGTTATATTACATATCCTTTTCACATTCCTTATGCAATAGATAACAATCTTGTTGTCTCGTTACTCTACTATAACTTCAATATACCTAGTACAATATATGTCTCTTACTGTTCACGCATATGCATAACTTAACTTTTATGACACAAAAAAGGAGTTATTCCTAGTTTCACACCTCTGCTATCCAAAATGTACAAACATACTATTACCAAAATAACACATTGATGCAAACATGGAGTGATGTACACATATAACCTTATGTATTTACGTTGCTTGAAATAACTTATTCAAGGCGTTGTTTTTTGCAAAGTAATTTCCTAATGAATTACTCTTTCTTGACGGCTGAGGTGGTGGTAACACCTCCTTTTGATTGTCGACATGATCAGAAGAGATTACTATAACAGGTTCATCACCTGATATTTCTCCTTGTTTCTGCATGTAACCCCATTTCTCTTGAAAAAGGTAGAAAAAGGCCATTAAGGAGACCTGAATTGTGAAAATAATACTCCAAACCCTAGCACTCATGGACGTTCTTTTGTGATATGCTTTTAGACCTGTGTAGGTGTTCAGAATCCCAACTAATGAAGTTGTTGTGCCAAAAATCCAGTGAAAAACATACCAAAAGGTCCTTCCTTTAGTCCCCCTGCATGCAAAGCAACAGCCGTGTTGTTATTGTTTGACATGGATTTTCGGCTGTAATTAAGAATAAAAGTGCTACCTCTTAGGCCTGCCAAATCCGATCAATGTTTGCACCAGGATGGCACCATAAAGTGCCAGACCTATTCTCTGGTGAGTGTTGTTGAATGAGTTTTCAAAGCTGATTATAGAGAGGATTGCTCCAGCAAATGCAAGAAGCACTGCAAGTATCTTGTCACACACATTGAGAAGTGAGAAAATCGACACTGACACGCAACAAATATGTAACTTACACTCTTTACCTAGGAGAAGAAAGTGTAAACTTTTGTTAATTATTCACACTTGAAACTTGAAAGTGTAGAAATTGTTGTGCGGGTAATCGTATAAATTAGAGTAAGAGGTGAGATATAGACAGCCTTACCCCTACCCGAAGGTAGAGAGGTTGCTTCCACAGGACCTCCGGTCATTTTTGCATGGAGTGAGGATCGAACCCTCGCCTCTGTCTCCAAATGATAGACAGATTATATTCCGAGAACTAATAGGCCTTGAGAATTATATTTTTTTATAAGATATAAGATTGCGACGACAATCAATTTCTTCACATAAGAAAATGATGAACTTTATCTTACATTTTGAAGTTTTTTTTGGAATAACAACAAAATTGTTTATACTGAGTTAATTTGTTCTAATGAAATTTGTACCACGCTTTTGATGGTGCTATGAAGTACTATTATTATGTCCTATGTTCTTTTTGTGAATCTGAAAAAACCTTATCATCTGTGCTGCTAGTTTTCATATCATTCTGGTAACTTTAAGTGTTTTCAAAGTATATATCCTGAAGTTAACTCAATGAAGTACTCCTTAACATCATGAAGCCTATTGCCACTATAGTAAACCTAACTAGCCCAATTTTTTTTTGTAATCCTCATAGATTTTGAACTCAAATTTCGCAATCTTGAGACAAACGCACAAAGTTTTGCAAAAGGGATGCCGCGGCAACAATCTTTTGAAACATTTCTGGCTTTACTTTAGAGTACTCCTAAAAAGATAAATGTTATAAATCCAGATTTATTAAGGTAAATCTTGTTGATGTGGCTAGACCACCTAAACTAGTGGGGCTCATTCTTCATCATCACTTGTCTCTTTCTATGTTAATATATTATTCACATTTCTTTACACTTTTATTATTGTTTTGTTAGTTATATGTTTTTTTTTAATTTCTACCAATGCATATTTAAAGTGAAACAATGATGGTATGATATAAAAGATGAATACTTTAAATGATAAAGGCATGTGATTTTAAACAAGCATACAAACTTTATTTTTCCTAAAGCTAAATGGTTAATTCTGATTTTGAATGGTTTAATAACAACAAAAAAATAATTTATGAAGAAACAACAAATTAATCACCTGCAGAATAGCATGAATGTATATGACAACTTTAAGCTTTCTAACGCTGCATTCTTCTTTGTTAAACATTCTTATAATGAGTACTCCAAGAGGCATAAAAAATCCCATAGAAGCCCACAACAAAATCCCATGAATCTTTATTTCGTATATCACACGAGGACTCATCGTCTGCATATTATACATATATATATATATATATATATATACATGAATGATCACAAAACTGGCCAACAACAAAAAAGCAAAAAAGAAATCGAAAAACATTGAGCAAATGAGAGAAGTGATAGTTGGTACCTTGTGGTGAGGAGAGTCTTTTTTAAAGTACTTGTGAGGAATGGTGAGATGGTTTTCATTGGATGAACATACAACAAATGGTAGAAGATCAAGTGCAAGAAAACTTGCAGGCATAGTTGAAAGAAGCACTTTCTTATATCCATGCATTGTGGTTAACTGGTTATACTAGCTTACCAACTGTTCAAGACTTCTTTATATGCCTGAGATTTGACAAGATCTTATTTCTCTCTCTCACTCTCTTTCTAGATATGTGACTTTGTACCATAATTAACTAGGTATATTGATGAGCTTAAGACTTTAGAATGAGGAAAAAGCAAAAGAGGAAATATTATAATCATGTGAGTTGTCAAAAGGTTGATCATGTTGGCCAATAGTTTATTTAAACTGGTAATGTTAGATTAACCTAAAATTGTGCCTTTAAATCAAGCTAATGAACACTAGGTTGACCATAAAAAACTAATGAACTTCAAATAGGTTCAATTTGTAACAGCTTATATAGACTACAAGCAGCCCATGATATTGTCGTGGCAAAAGCCGGCCTTAAGGTCGTTGTGCAACCTTTCAGACCTGTGTTCTTTATATATGTATATATAGCTCTAGATTAAATTTTTCTTTCTATAGTTACTGAAATATCGTATTATATAGCAGATCTTGCTAAAAGTAAAATCCACTATTAAACACGCTTTCGGTGAGACTTAAATCAACTATGTAATAGTATTAAACTTTTCTACGTACCGTACATTTATACACATTTGTACTTGAAAAGTTACTAAAGCCTGTATAAATAAAATATCCTTTCTCTACTAGTGGAACATGTTAAACCATGATGAAAACACAAATATAAAAATAGACAGACATGTTAGGGCCATCTCTTTCTGACAATCACCAACCATCAGCCCAACTTTGTCTATGCATTATGAACACCATGAAAATACATATATCCTATCATGATTTTGCTTTATCCCATATTTACATATCATCAGTCAAATCCCTCATACATGTAAAGCCAACTTAAAGATTTGTTTGTTTAAGTGGATGGAGCTTTTACTTTGTGCATGTAAACCTGCCTACTATATATGTATGCTTCAAGCTAGGTTTCAGAATATTAATATAAGACAAATTTGATTAGTAGCTTTTTAGTATGACAAAAATGGCGAATTGCATTGAACAAGCAAACAGTAATTGATCTTTTTGTTTGGAAACTACTATATACACAGTTCATTCTCGTCAGATCTACGAGTTTATAATCAACATAAGTGTCCTGTCCAAAAACATTTCGGCATTGTCAAGGTTGCAGACAAGTCAGTATTCTGATCAGCCGTGTCAAATTTTCTATAACTTTTTGATCTAAAAGATTCAAGAAAGCTTAAGTAGATCGACAAAAAATCTGCCTGGTTCTACTAGTAGGAGTAACATAACACTACCCAATATTTATCAATCAATATGCAAGTTTAGTCCTATTAACTTTCTTTTTCTATGCCCAAAATACAAATTTCTTACTGTTTGAATCATTAGCAAGCTTAAGTAGTTTGGTAATTTATTTTTTTCTAAAAAGGAGATTGATTGAGTGGAAGTGGTAGGGGAACTTCATAAATCATGCATTACTTAACAAAAAGATCAGCTTCAACAACTTTTGAGTTGCATTCGTCATCACCTTTCACCTAACATCACTTTTCAATATATCAAGCACGACAAACATTACCGGTTGTTTGGTTTTTTAAGTAATCATCCTTAAACAGCAATCTCATGTTTTCATATACGAGAGATCTACAGATCGGTTTTATTGGAATAATACTGACCATATTATGTAATTTGCATTATTCTCAACCCAATTTGATTTGGTTAGATGTGTTTATCATCTGGTAATGGAATTTGTCAATCTTTTGTTCTCTTCTGTATGCGACACAAGTATTCGGACTCGAGTTTCATATTTTTTGGGATGCAAGATATAAAGAAACAAGCTTTGTCAATCTTTCGATTTTAAGATTTGGAATCAGAAATATTCAAAGGTCTTAACTTATTGGATGATTTGTTGTTAGCACTTATGAGTTATGATCTGCCGTAACATCCCAAAATGATCTGATTTATAGTGTGTAAAATTCTTAGATAAAGTTGTACGAGTACTCTTGTCGTGCTATTAAACAAGACTTGTCTAACATATATATCTTGCCATGTTTTGTCCAAGTACCTTATACCCACCACGGTTGACAGCGACCAAAAATGTGACAGAATGATAAAAACAGTGAATATCATAACTGATCAGAATGATGCCATGATCTTTGATGTTTTAAAAGCAAGAGCTCCATTCTACAATATCCAAAATCTTTAACACCCACAAATAACCGAGCCTCAAAAAGATGCAAATACGTCTTATAAAAGTTAAAGCTAGAAGTCTAAAACACCTCTTACTTGAACAAACTGCAAAACCGATAACTCAGACAAACAAGTTGGGCCTCGAAGCCTTGTATGTTGTCTTCAGCTTCCTGGTTGGGGGTCTGACCTTCTTGAACACCAACGGGAACTTGATCTTGGAGTTGTGAAACTGCTTTGTGGACTCCCTCTTGCAAAGCTTGGCGGGAATAGTAGCTGTTTTAATGACCTGGATGCAAGGATGGCGCACCCTGTGACGAGATGCCATCTCAGTATACATCTGCTCAATAGAACCATTGAGAGTTGTGTCCCTGTACTCCTTGTACATGTTGTGGTATCCTGTCCTTGACTGATATCTCAGCCAAATGCCGTAGTTCTTAATGGTGGTTGGGTTTTTCTCAAAAATCTGTTCAAAGATAGCAGAAGAATCCATTAGGGTAAGAAAAATCGCATTAATATGAATTATCAATCTGTTGGCTGGAAGAAAAAGTTAGACGTTTAAGAAAATAGCACTACAGTACCATCAACCTTCACATATTAAGAGAAGCTATACAACAAATATCAAGACAATAAAATCCCTAAAAGAAGTGATGAATCGAACAAGTAACAATTTAACCTTGGAACTTTAAATAAAAATGTTAAACTTTGAACTCAAATTAAAAATATTCTATTAGCTTTAAATTTGAATTGGAGTATAAACATAGGCTAAAACTTAACTACAAACTATGATAATAACATAGAAATTCTTTCCTTCTTAACTTCTTGGCTGTCATTCTGTCAAAATAGCCAGAACTTCATAAAAGTTAACTTTAGTTTGAAGGTGTATTCTGGAACGAGGGAATGAAATGAAATCAAATACCGAAAGCACTCAAACAAGGGAAAATCACAAAAACGAACATTTACACAATACATAGCACACAAACGTACAAAATCTGAATTACGCAAAATGTCCCCAAATCCCGCAATAATCATGCCCTAAATCCGAGCATTCTCAAAGATTTCCCAGATGGTCTAAAAGATCCACAACTTTGACCAACATTTTCAAAATATGACCTGTTTTTGGATCACATATTTATTGGACAAGTAGAAAATTCGTGAGAACACTCAACCTCAGGGAGTAATGTTTACGGATTTGAGGGCATTTAGCAATTTACCCTAATTTGCATAAAATTATGCATTCTCTTGTGAATTTGTTCATTGTGTGATATTCCATTATTAGAATCGGTGAGTTTGAACGTGCAAGAAATTAATTGAGAAAAACATTCCTTCCGAAATTGAATCAGCATAATTTCAGAAACAAAGAAATCATGAATACAAAAATGATTTTCAAAATATGAGCAAACTAAATCATTTAAATGCCAAGAAAATGAACCAGATGATGTTACGTTGCTGGGTTTCTGAACGAGGGAATAGAGTTACAACAAAGTAAGGTCGTTTAATTATGCAGGTCACATGGATATCAAATGCTGAAATCACTCAAATTAATGGAGAGAACTGCTTTTAAAAACCATGCGCAGATCTGATTCCCAATTATTATAAAGAAAAATCATCAAAGCAATCATGTACACAAAACTGCACACAAATGTACAGAATCTAAATCAATCAGCAGAAGGTCTCCAAATCCCACAAGAACTACACCAAGGAGCCATGCATTTTCCCGGATTTCCTATTTAATACAACAAATTTGCAATGTACAACGTTGTTCAGGTCTTGCCTATTTTTCACAGATTTTTTGCATCTGCGCGCAATACCAAAAGTCAAAAATCGCAAACGTATTGGACAAGTAGAAATTTCGGGAGAATGCTCGACTCCAAGGAATAATATTTGCAGATTTGGAGACATTGAGAGATTTCTCTAAATTTGCAAATTATGATGCCATATCTTGTGTGCATGTCCATTTTGGAATATTCCCTTATTATAACCAATGAGTTTGAACATGGAATAAAAGTCATTCGGAATACTCAAAGTTATTCTAATTAAGTCAGTGTGTCATTTCCTGCACAAGCGTTCGCATTGCTTAACTTTTGGCAAAAATATTCAATTTAAATACTCACACTAGTAATAATAAAAATAAAACAGATTAACAAAAATAGTACTGATAATTATAACAAGGATAAATTGCACAAATGCTCCTGTCAGTTTAAAAAGATTGAATACTTGGTACCTTGCCAATACCAATGACAGATAGTCCCTCAATACTCTGCTTTCACATTTGGTCCCATAAGCATGTACGAAATTCACTTTTGAAAGCAAAAATTGTTCCCAGAAGTATGTAACTGATTTCACATTTTATACTTACTGTGTGCATTCTAAATTCCACTCAGAAAATGCATATACCAAATTCAAGAGAATTAACCTCTAAAATGAAGTAGTTGGCATTTAAAGTCCCTTTAAGTCACACCTATATCATATGCACTTAGATCAACCAAGAATCTAAATGTATCACTGAAACACCAATACGGGGACCATAAGCACAACTTAAGAAATCCCAAATAATGTAGCAATGGTTCAAATTAAAAGTAAATCATAACACTATAATATCAAAATAATGCTATGAAGGACTAACTTCTAATTTCAAACATAGATCAATCAAAATTGGAAAGACGGACTAAAATTGACTTCAAACTATGATAAAGTTTGGCAATCAAAATCAAAACGGGAAAGACAGAGTCTACTGCGACACAACACAAACTATGTTTAGTTAGTGGCTTTTGGAACATTTATTGATGAAATGTTTAGTTAATATTTTGTAGGTTTGGATATCAATGTTGAAATCACTCACACTTGCAATTATAATTATCGTTAAAAACCCTACAAAAAAATTAATTCCATATTGATATAGGAGAAAATCACAAATAAAAACACAGAAACAAGAAATTGAACATATAAATGTACAAAATCTAAATGTAGCAAAATGTCCCCAAATCCCGCAAGACTTACGCCTTGTAACCATGCATTCTCACGGGTTTCCATTTGTTTTGAATAACTTGGAAATGCAAGGTTACAAGAAGTAAAGTTGGCGGATTTGGAAGCATATTGCCATTTTCTCTAAATCTTGCACATTATTGAGCAATCTCTTGCTAATATATCCATTTCGAAACTTTCCCGGTATAGTCAATAAGTTTGTAATCAAAATATACTTCATTTAGAAAACAACTCTTCTTATAAAGTAAGCTGACAGTATTCAATTTTTTTTTCTGATGGGCTAATTTAGGGGCAAACAAACAAAATAACTTGCCTAATAATAAGCAACAAGTAACTATACTTATTAACATATTAACATATTATATAGCCACTTAACTAAAACTATCAGCATAACAAACAAGTATTAATATTGTATACCTCATTGATAGCAAGCATCTGACCATTACTTTTCTTAACCTTCTTAAGCTTCCTCAAAAAGTACCTATTTATTTACAAACACACAAAAATATAAACATTAACAATAAATGTTTTAGTATTTTCGTATGAATAAGAATAAATTGTAACAAACTAATGTACCAGAATTTGCTTTTAGCACGGACTTCATTAGTAGCCCAAAGTTTCATACGATAAATCTTGGGATGTTCATCTGTTTCTGTTGGTAATGCTCTTCCCACCACTTGAAACTGATGAAACTATTTACAACAATAACAACAAAAAGCATTTAGTTATCTTTCATTTTGTACTAAGAAAATAAATGTTACGATTCAGATTAAAGTGTTACCTTGTAACTCATTTTGATGTGGTGTTGATTGTTTGTTGATCTCACAGAGTGAATGTTGGGCGCAGACAAATGGTGTTTTTAGGGTTTATGTTTGTTTTGTTATGAGAATTGAAGTGGGAGAAAACCTAGGCCTGTGTTTATATGGGCTAGGCTCAATACGGTTTGTGAAATGGGCTAAATATGAGACGGCCAAAATCCACAGCATTAAGGATATTATAAATATACACATTTGTTGACTGATCCACTGTCGTTTTGACAGTGGGTCAGTTGCTACAGTAACGGGCTTCAATTTTTGGTTTAGGGCCGACGTCCGATTTATTGTTTTTTTTTTTTAAATAAACTTGTTATGCACAAAGTAAGAGATGAAAAAAAAAATATTTACAAAGTTTTGATTTATTCAGATAAAAAAAATACTCGCGAAACATCATCGTACCTGAATTACTTTAAAATAATCGAAATGATCACTAACGTACAACCCATTATATTAAAAAAACCAATATAACAAAAAAAAACACTTTTAAATGAGGACGAACACATAAGCCATATAAAAAAAAATTATTATATATATACTCATTTGTCGACATACTAGTCTAAAATTCGCAAAAAGGTCTTTGAGTGGCCAAAATAAAATAAAAAAAACTAGCCAAAATTAGCATGAAATCTGGGCCAAGTAAGAAAATACAAACGATCCTCAACTTTATAACTATTTTACGATTTTCTTACACAAAAAATCCCGTAAAAAAATTAACAAAAAAAACACGTCAAGTTTTTATTGTTCACAACTTTTTTACATTCATCGGCCCAAAAAAAAGATATAGAACCGTCCCAAAAAAAGAAAATATTCATGGAACAAAAATTATCCCCTCCCAACGGTAAAAAAAATTTCCCGGATCGTACAAAAAAGGTATTATCGGGAAAAAAATTAGCCAAAAAAAAAAAATACAAAACGGACCCTCACCTTTTAACTATTTACGATTTTCTTACACAATAAAATACAGTAAAAAATTAACAAAAAAACACTGCGTCAGGTTTTTGATTGTTACAACTTTTTTACATTCATCAGCCCAAATAAAAAGATATCGAACCGTCCCAAAAAAAGAAAATATTCGGGAAAAATTAACCCGTCCCAACGCAAAAAAAAAATTCCCGAATCGTACAAAAAATGAAATATCCGGGAAAAAATTAGCCAAAAAAAAACAACCCAAAAATAGCCTAAAATCTGGCCCAAAGTAAAAAAAAATACAAAACGGACCCTCACCTTTTAACTATTTACGATTTTCTTACACAAAAATTCCCGTAAAAAAATTTACAAAACCGTTCAAAAAAAAAGAAAATATTCAGGAAAAAATTAGTCCGTCCCAACGCAAAATTTTTTTCCCCGAATCATACAAAAAAAATAAAATATTAAAAATTAACCCCGCCATAACGCATCGCCAAAAAAAAACCCCCCGAAACGTAAAAAAAATTATTCGGGAAAAAATTAGCCCCGCCGCAACGCGCGGGTTCTTTTGCTTGTTTGAGAAAATTTGGTGATAATTAAACATTAGAATAGTAGATAACATGATTTCTAACTTTACTTACACTAGTTATAATGCTCGTGTACACACGAGGTTTTTTCTATTTTTTTATAATGTATTTTTACTAATTAAAAAACGAATAGTTTAAAAAAAAATTAATTATAGTTTTTAACGTTGGATTATAATTATTTTTTGTCATCAAAGTTCACTTATTATACAACTGTTATTGAGTTGTGTGGTTATGGTTTGATGTTCTTCCCTTAAGAGGTGAGATCTATAAAGAACATGGTCATCTTAAAGAACAAATGGGTGAATCCTAACCACTCATTTTTTCATCATAATAAAAAAATCCACTTTCCACCTTTTTCTTAAAACTCAAATATCTAGCAAACGATAAATCGTTAAATGACCAAAAATACACCATCGCGACGAGTATTTTTTTATCTTTCTATAGAGGGGCACTTTTATATACTTTTGACGAACTAAATTTTTTTTTTTTTTTCAATCACGTCTGACAAAATCACATGTGATTTTAAGAAATCACATGTGATTGTGATACAAATCACATGTGATTTTTTCAGACGTGATTGAAAAAAAATGGGAAAAAAAGATCGTCGAAAGTATCGCGACGAGTATTTTTTTTATCTTTTTATAAAGGGGCACTTCTATATACTTTCGACGACTTTTTTTTTGATTTTTTTTTCAGTAACGTCTGAAAAAATCACACGTGATTTAATGAAATCACATGTGATTTGTATCACAAATCACATGCGATTTTTTCAGACGTGATTGAAAAAAAATCGGGAAAAAAGTTCGTCGAAAGTATCGCGACGAGTATTTTTTTTATCTTTCTATAGAGTGCACTTCTATATACTTTCGACGAACTTTTTTTCCGAATTTTTTTTTCACTCACGTCTGAAAAAATCACATGTGATTTGTATCAAAATCACATGTGATTTCGTAAAATCACATGTGATTTTTTCAGACGTGAATAAAAAAAATAATCGAAAAAAAAGTTCTTCGAAAGTATATAGAAGTGCCCCTCTATAGAAAGATGATTTAATTCTCGTCGCGATGGTATGTTTCGTTTTGCGTAACGATTAACGGTTTGTGAGATATTTAATTTTAAAAAAATAGGATGAAAGTGAGTTTTTTAATTCAATAAAAATAAAAATTAATCTAAACCATTAGATGGAAATAAAATGGATGATTGAGATGAAGTGGATTGTTCTTTGATTAGATAGTGTTCTACATAGAACTTTTCTCCTTCCCTTAAATGCAAGTTCATTAAAACACAACACCGCATAATTTTGTATGATAATTTCAAACTCAAAGATAAATATAAAACAATGTATATATGTGAATCATCATCTTCCTAAATGATAAAGTATGAACCGGTTTCATTTCATTGATGACATGGATCTTTAGAGTATTGGCACCAAAACCACAATAATACGAAATTAAAATCCAATATGATAACCATAAGTCTTGGGCCTCAATACTTAAAGGATTCGAGAGATGATCAATAAGTTTGTTCAAAACGTGGCTAACTTGTTGGTAACAACAACATCGAGTTGTGATGCATGTTCAACAATCTCTGTTTTGCAAGTTGACACATCTTATGCAATCTGACACCTTATGTCCTCAAAATAAACCAAGTGTATAATATTAGTTACTGTATTAAAATATTAACTCATATATAGGCAACCAATCATAGTTACGCTGTCTTACAATATTCAAAGATAGTACCACCACTACGAATTTCAAAGTAGTTCCTTAACAAAATTTATGAATTCGTAGTCATAGTTGTGCATGATAGCATACAATGATTTTTGCGGAAGTCACAAACAATGTACTTGTTGTGCATCATGAGAACTTCCAAATCCTTGGCAGTGTGAACAACAAACTTCTTGATCCCATTTGGCACATAGTGACGGGACTTCTTGTCTTAGGCGTACACAATGTTGGGCATGAGAGGCATACCCTCAAACTTTCTCTTCACGCGAGAGTCAATACCCTTGGGTCTACGATAATTTTCCTGCAACAAAATGATATATAATAAGTACCCCCATAATCAATGAAATAAATTTTTATAGGTCAATGTCATTTGCACTTAAAAATCATATCATTAGAGCTAGGGACTCTTAACACTAATAGGATATGAGATGACTAGTTTTAATCCGCGTGCACGCACGGAACTTAAACATTATGTTTTTTAAACTATATGTATAATTTTATTTTTTTTATGTTTTATAGGTTATGTTATAGAGTATTTTTATATAATAAAAGAATTACATCATTTCGGAGTTTTCTATCAAATTGAATCTTATGAATTAAAAAGTTGAACCAATCAGATAGCTTGATTTTGTCACGTAGGCAAAATCGTGTGATCTGATTGGTCAATAAAAAGTCAAAATTAAATCGATTTTGTCAAAATTAAAAATTTGTGGTGGAGAAATATGACGAGAAAAAAAACACATAAAAATATATGTGTCAAATTTGTGAAGAAAAAAACTTGAAAAAAGTGGAGGTAATTAATAAAAATTTAGTGATTTTTAATTTTAAATAAATTATATGGAGTTAAGTGTAAATTTATAAATTTACATGTTTTATTATAACTTTAAAAAATAAACAAATAACCCCTTAAACTTTATACCCGTAGACTTTATATTTTAAAATATTACAAACGTAAACAATTTTTTACTTCCAAACAAAGATTTAACAGTATCTAATCACATCCCAAATCTACCCGAAGACTTTTTGATGGATTTTTCATTGTCGGTCTGAAATTATGTTGTACAACCAAATAGAAAAACACCGAAGCACATAAAATATCATAAATTAATAAAAAGGGTTTTCTAGCTATTCATTGATGTGTTTGGAAGAATTGCATTTTTTTTCTTTTTGTTTAATACGTACTAAAATTCTAACATTTAAATTTCTCAAAAAGTCTTTATTCCATTGACATGTATGTATGCCTATAAATCATATATAACAATCTAGGCTACTTTTATATCTTAAAAAAGTGTTGGTGACGGAAAAATGGGTAAAACTCTTTTTATATTTGTATATGTATTAAAGATATACAATAGGTAAATCTTTGTTTGACCAAAACATATTGTATGTACGAAACATAATACTTATTTGAGTTTTTTAGCTTTCTATATTCTATAAATATTGACGATTTTGATAACTCAACTTGATGCTTTTAAATTCGATTGCGAAGCTAAATTTTTACATGTTTTAACACAAAGTGTGACCATTAATCTTAAGTATAGCTGACTCAATAATGCAACTAGAATCATAAAACATATACAATATCAACTGCATACCCAACGGTAAGATAACCAGCCTTCCAAAGTGGAGGTCAATGGTTCGAATATAACGAGGAGAAAACTAATCCCCTTGTGGCCTCGAAGGTTCACATGAGCCGACTTCGGGCTACCTAAAAGAGTAGTTTTGTAGAGATTAGTCGGTTAATAATGTCGAGTTAGTTAACAAGTAAATCAAAAGAAAAAAAATTAGTAATTATCCTCAAGCTCATATAATATATATAAGATATGAATCTATTCTCTTCATATGATTTCGATAATACTCTATAACATAACTTATAAAACAAAATAAAAATAAAAATCATACATGTATTTAAAAAAACATAATGTCTAAACCCCGTGCGTGCACGGGCATTAAAACTAGTTATTGAAATCATATGAAAAGAATAGATTCATTAAATCTTTTATATATTATGTACTATATGAAGTTGAGGATGATTAGTGATTCTTTTTCTTTTGATTTGACTCGACATTGTGAGCCAACTAATCCCACCGAAACTACCCTTTTGGGTAGCCCGGAGTCGGCTTAAGTGAACCTCCGATATGCTTCGGTTGTACAACATGATTTCAGACCAACAATGAAAAATCCAGCAAAAAGTCTTCGGGTAGATTTATGTTGTGATTAAATAATGTTAAATCTTTGATTGGAAGTAAGAAATTATTTACGTTTGTTGTATTTTAAAATATAAAGTCTAGATGTATAAAGTTTAAGGGGTTATTTGTGTATTTTTTTAAAGTTATAATAAAACTTGTAAATTTTTAAATTTACACTTTTAACTCCATATAATTTATTTAAAATTAAACCAATAAAGTTTTATTGGTTATTTTCTTTTTTCAAGTTTTTGTTTTCACAAATTTGACACATATATTTTTATTTTTATTTTTCTCCACCAAAATTTTTCAATTTTGACCAAATTAATTTAATTTTGACTTTTTTTTACCAATCAGATCGCACAATTTTGCCTACGTGGCATAATCAAGCGTTCTGATTTGTCTAATCTATTTTCTCATAACATTTAATCTCATACGAAACTCTAAAATGATGTAATTCTTTTATTATATATATATAAGATATGTCATATGTCATATTATTTCGTCTAGAATTTTCTTTTTAAATTGTCAAAAAGGATGGACCTACATGGATGTCATGTATGACACGGGCGACACTTGATTTAAGTTATGAAGTTTAGTTTTTGTTCAAAAAGTGCATTTTTTTTATGTGCAACACCTAACATTTGTCTTACTATTTCTTATAGTGCAAATTTACCTTAGCTCAAAAATTATTTATTGTGCGGTTTTAGTACTTATGAAATGAAAAAAATTTGTGCAACACTCATTCGAAAATCATAAGTCCATCCCTGATGATAGCTTAGATGAAAAATGTTACATGAATAATCCATGTCACTTTAACGAGTAATTATTTATAAACTAACTAAAATTCAGAAAACCAAATACTTGTTGATTATTTCCTTTTCGCGCTTCACGTTGTTTTCCTCCGTTTTTTTCCGTTGTTGAAATTTTGCATTAAAATCATATATAGATATAACACTAATAACATATATAGATTTCTAACACTAAAATTAAATATCATATATGACAAACACTAATATCCATATGACATAACAAATCATATATGGGATTTTAACAACTACATCATATATGATTTAACAGTAGATCTAAATATCATATATGATCTCGAATTCAAGTTTCAATGAGAAAAAAGTCGAAAAAATGTGAAAAAAAGGAATTTTTTTTTTGTCGAAAGTATATCAAAGTGAGAAAACGTGAAAAAAAAAACGAAAAAGTGAAAAACTGTGAAAAATTTGAAAAAAACGAAAAAATGTGAAAAAAAGGTAAAAAAGTGAAAAAAAACTTAAAATTTATTTGTCGAAATATATCAAAGTGGATATCTATAAATAGATAATTAAAATGCAACATCGTGTGGTATATATTTTTTTTTCGCTTGACGATTAACGGTTTTGAGAGATATTAAGATTTGAAAAAAAAGGATGGTAAATATATTTTTGGTTTAATCTTATCCAATAGATTACCGATGAGAATGCCATCATTTGTTATTTCGATGTTCTCTATCTCAGGAGGTTTTGCATCGTGTTTGCCGTTGGTGGGAGATCGATTTCCAGCTTTGGCGTTCGTTCTCAGAATGGGACGAGTGGTTCTCTTCTATTCGTCTTCCGGGTTCAGTTAAAGGTTTTTTGGAAGGAGTCTTCTACGTTGCTTGGTGGTTTATTTGGGGATTTCGGAATCGTTCTACTTTTGATGTTAATAAGCCGTCTAGATCGATCCTTTTTGAGAATATTGTCTCTTCCTCCTTTATTTGGTGTAATAGTAGGTGTAGTAGAAAGTTCTCTAGGGATGATTGGCTTAAAAACTCGCATTTAATATCTTTGTAATTTCTTTTCTAGCTCCTTGCTAGTTTATAAAATTTTGCCGTTCAAAAAAAAACTTTAACGAGTAATTATTTATAAACTAACTAAAATTCAGAAAACCAAATACTTGTTGATTATTTCCTTTTCGCGCCCCGCACAACTCCCACTCGTTACACTACATTGGAGATTCGAGATGATTACAAGTTATAATGTCAATGGAAAATGTTATACTCAAAATATCAAATACTCCGTATTGTATTTCTAACGGTGGAAAGAGACCTGCATGCACCAAATGAGAAAATAAGACATTTCTGTTATTTATAGTCAACAATCTTCTACATAAATCACAAATATCTTGCTTAATTCTTCTTGTCATTTTCATTATTTATTTCGTATACTTTTGTTGCTCTAAAATGTTTAAATCGGCGTGAAAACTCTGATCCCGTACACCCTTTTAGGTGCTGACTGACATATCCACAAAGACCAAACCCTAGGTAATGAGCACCTGTTCCAGTGACCCTTACACCACTGACATGAACAAGTGACAAAAATCTATTTTTTAAGCAACATACTGAAAACATCTATGAATATAAATAAAGGGTTTAAATGGTGCTTAAGACGTGTGAGATAGTTTGTGCTACAAAAAATTATGCAATATTGTGCAATAGTCACTTAACTGTCGATTAATATGTTACAGTTACATAAAACAAATTAGTTTATTTTGGTCACCGAAATATTTTGTAGACTTAGTTTAACAAGTAAAAACAAACCGGAATAAAGTTTACAAAAAATTTATGATATAAACTTTTACACCTTCTCATTATAAACTAGGTTTTAAAGTCTGCGCGTTGTTTCGGGGCGTTTGCATATGAAAGTAGTAGCTATTTAAAATACATTACTGTTTGTTACCCTTTAGAAACTAAAAATAAACTTGAACATGTATAACTACACAAACACAATCCATATCTGTTAGACCAAAAAAATCCATAACCACATAAAATCTTCATCCATGAAAAGCCATCAGTTGTCAAACATTAAGCTCGTGCGCTATCATGTTCTTACCTGCACACCTCTTTTCAGATTGAGATGGGTGCCTATGTATAGGCCTTCAATCCATAATCTTCTTGCAAATTGGTTACCAAGTTCTCTTACAGGTTTAGCAAACTTCCAGTGCATGAAATGGTACCTACATTCATCAATGGAGATGAGGAATATTGAATAGCGGGTTCATTCAATGCAGGTTGTATTGACGCGTGTCCAGTTTATTTCATAAAAGAAATAAAAATATAAAGAGGCTGACCACTTTTTGGATTTAATGTAAGCTGTTGAAAATGACCCATTTTGACATTTAAAAGTCTATGCAGCTTAAGGATTTCATGGTATATGCGACTGTTTAAAGAATAACTAAATTACAATATATAAAAAATAATATTTACCTTAAACTGTCATCCAACACTTCAACTGAATGTTTCCAGCCGCAAGGAGGAACTGATCATAATGTCTCTCCATGATTAAGGTTTCTTCATCAACATCCATGAATCAAGCAACAAATGAACAATATGAGTTGAATAAAAGCCATCATCTATGTTTTCAAAAAAGACGCCCTCATCTTGTTGCTAGCTAAGCCAGTAAACATGAAACCAAGTAGAAGTCGTCACAAAGTCTCACCATTCAGGGGAAAAGTCCTCTGCTTGGTGGACCTAAGCTGAAATGAACTGTATGACGTTTGAAGTGAGTGTAGACCGTTGTGCTGAAACTGACGTCGTCCTTCAACTACAGTACCTAACATAATCATAAAGCCCCATTAGTCTAATAAAAACATTTAAAATAGTGGTTATTTAAAACTTTTCCTAAATGTTCCATAAACTTGATTTATTATGACTTATTTTAAAACTTTTCTTGAATATAACTTTATTATGTCATAATAAGCCCTTAATAAGCACTGACTACATCAATATTGACAAACCTAAGCACTTACTTAATCCAAGCACTCCCTGTTTACTAATCTAAGCACATGTACATTAGTATTTTCTGCCTTGGCTTAATAATCACATTAGTTATATGAGCCTAATGTACATTTATAACGTGATCCAAACACTCCCTATTGACTAATCTAAGCACATGTTATTGAGGCACGTAGCTTCCCTAATGGGTGTGAGTTGTGGATACTGTTGTGAACATACATATTCCTGTGATGCAATCACTGATACATGTGGCTTAAAATAATATTACATCTATAAGTAATACCTTTCGCGGTTTTATTAGTGTTGCATGGTTCTTTAATTGATGCGTGTTTGTTCAGGACGACATCATTTCATGCTCACACAAAGCAGAACGCATCTACCTCCATGGACAAATCGATTGGCTGAAGCTTTCTCGATGACTTGAAGAATGCCGACTCCAACTGCCGACAAGAATAAACTATATTAAGCATTTCTTCAGTGTGTATCTGGCAAAAAAACAACAAATTCTAGCAAAATCACATGAAACATAATACCAGCTTGTAAATTCCAGTATCCCCTTCAGAATATTTGATGATATCCTGCAGCTTTTAGTCACCTCTTCGCCTAGTCTGCAAATCAAAACAATAAATACACATCATTAACCTTATTAAGCTTGGTATACAAATCAAAACAAAATAATAAATACCCTGCCACTTTCAGTCACATCTTTGCTCCATCAAAGTTCTTTTTAAGACACCATTAGCAGTTGGTAGTTTGCTTTTAAGCAAATCCAAATACCCTTAGAACGACCCAATTCCCCCTTTAAAATCGCTGTTTGGAATCAGCCCCAAACACCCCATAAGAAATCTAAAAATGAATACTAATTACCTTAACAGAAGACATGAGTCTTTAATTTCTAAAATTCCAGGTTTCTTGACAGCTATGATTTTTCATCGATATTATGGTTTCTAACATTCTGAACCTGCTGATAATGTACCCATTATGTATTTCAAGGTTGAAAACATAACGATAATGTTCACTACATTAAGCAATCAGAAGTTGATAATAAGATGTGTGACATGAAAGTTATACCTCTATTTCCTTTCATAGACTTCAAATAAGTGGAGAAGCACAAAATTAAGTAATCCCAAACACATCTTATGTGCGGAGGTACCACTCATGCTCTCCATTATGGGCATTCATCTCCCTGGAATTTGTACAAAAAAATGAGTCAGAAGTGTGGACGGAAAATATGATACATAAAAAATAAGCAATTCCAAAAGCCCCTAAATGAGAATATTACACTTTCGGTAAGAACCGGTGATGCAGCTGGTGTTGACGTGAACAACGGTGAAAAAACATATTACTAACCCCGAGCTTGAGGGGCGCATGAGACCACACTCATAGCATCTGTGTACCCCAATAACACTGTACCAGCAGTGACAACGGTGTCCAAACATTGGCTAGAAACTTGCTTAGAAACACCATTTTTAAAGTTCAGGTCTAGTGTTAGAGTTTTTCGAGATGGCCCCAACTAAACCTTGTTCACGTTCAGTTTCAACATCGAGCATTCTTGAATGTTTAGTCCTTGCAACGATCGCGCTAATAAGATTAAAGCCACCGATTGCAACAACCCCTCATAACAGGAAACACTATTCCTAAATTTTACCGTGCCTTCCATCATCCTAAGACTCATATGTTAAATTTCAGGTTTCAAATGCAAGTTGTTGATTAACAACCGAAGGCGAAAAACAACCTGCATGAACGGGACAAAAAAATTGCGTTATAATATTCGTAAACATGGGTTTATATTTGTAACTTTCAAAAGTGGATGAACACTTTTGACCAATGATCATACAAATCGGATGATTTGGATTAGTGGGTTGCTTTTTAAGTTTATGCGAATTTCAAAGATTTGTGTTCTGTTTCTAAACAATCAAGATATTCGCAAAAATGTAATATAAAGAAAACTTGTTGTTGTATGTTTTGTTACCAAGAAGGTGGAAACTATTAAACGAATCTCCTAAAACTTATGTGATAACGATATTAAGCGGCGACTAACGAAACAACTTTGGTTTAATTTTCGTTGCGCTAAATTCAAACCCCACCGACCAAGTTTCAATAACCTATTTTTAGGACCTACAAAAACCACTTTGGTTCAAGTCCTAAAAAATAACCCATTTTAACTAACCGTTTATCACAGGTTGATAGGCTCATAGGGGCTACAGATTATGATTCATTGAAGCTGCACCAAATGTTACACGACCTGGTGCTAATATTTCTCCTGCTTTCGGTTCAGGTGACAAAGCGGCCCCGTCATGCCCACAATCGACAATCGTCAAAGTTGTTTTCCTTTCAATCAAAGTGATTCATGTCATCAAAGATATGTGTTTAAAGTTTCAACAATATTGAAGGCTCGTAGATTTCAAAGACTTAAAGAAATTGCCGAAAACAGACCTGCTGAGGGGTGTTGCCAAGAAGTTGACGTAGTAATCTGGTCTCAGTCAAGGGATGTTCACTAGGATGTTCAAATAGAATTTGATCCAAACCTGATAATTTGTAATTTTTTAGCCATTACGAACACATTAGACTCTTATATAAACATATGAAGATCAACCGGAAATATTTTTATTGTTAAAAGAATATGCTGTTGAGAATCGTTTAGCCCATCTAGGATTAGTTTTACAGATAACTTATATATGCAGCAGAATAATAAAGAACAATAAGTTATCAAACAAGGTTTTCTATTATTAATCTATTGCCCCAAGATCAAATGATCCTTGGGGCTAAACTAACTAATACATAAACTAACTAACTATTAAACTCTCATTGTGAGAGATCTAACTATGATGGATGATCTTAACCAGATGCCTATGACCCTTTATATATAGGGTTTACAAGAAAATCTAGCTTACATAGGAAGCTAACTTAATTTATCACATTAAGTCCTTGTTGTTTCAAAAGGAAACATAATACAATTAGGAAACTAATTAATTAACATTAATCTTCACATTAATGTTTGACTAATCTATATCTTCAACATTAATCCTGATCTTGTTTCCTTCTTTAGCATATCTTGTTTCCTTTTGTTTCATCTTTCTTCATTTATGCATATGTAGTTTTGTAATCATCAAATCTGACATCCCAACAATTTTCCCCTATTTAATATTACAAAACAATCTTCATGAATGAAATAATGCTTCCCCTTGACTTAAGATCTTCTTGAACATGTCACCACAATACTAAGTTACAAATCATATCTCTGTAGTTTTCTTCCCCTTTTTGTAATCATCCAATAAGGGTCTTCTTGTAGATATGCAACTTGTAAACACGTCCCCTCAAGTGGTAATAAGCTTCCCCTGAAACCCATATGTTTACCATCTCTTGAATCTCGAACTCTGTAGCCTCTATGTAGTGATCACTGATGAAGAAAATCGAGTATAACAAATTTGAAGAAGTAGAATCTCCCAAACTTGTGTCTTATGTCTTGCACTATCCACGTGACGTCAAACTTATAAATATAAGTAGACCGCAACCTCTTGACAAAAACCTCATCTTCTATGAGACACATACTAAGTGATAGCAAATGTGAACATTGAGCACCTATAAGAAAAATGACACACTTTTGCTAGATTTTGACAAGTCTTCGTCACACCATTATAAGCACGAACAAGTTATCTTTAAAGTCAATGTCCTGCCATAAACACGACTTTAAGATATGATAAGACACGCACCTGTGAAACTCAACTACAACATCAAGTAAGCAATATTCAATTGTCTTCGTAATCTCATCTTTAAATAATCCTAAAAATACAAGCCATAAAATTAATAAGAATAAACTATTTGAAAAATAGTTCTGTCTGAGATCCAAATCCATCCGATAACCAAACAACATGTGTATTATCCGTTATTGAACCAAGCTAGCAACATAAAGTCAATTGAGCCCGAGCAGTATTAACCGACTGCTTTTTAACGCTAGTAATATTAAGTCCTTACGAAACACAATAACAACATTAACACATGTTCCCAGCCCACTAAAAATCGAATTCAACAATATAAGAGGAACTTTCAATACTTGGCCCATGTTTGGTCAATACTTGTCTTAATCCCTTATACCAGCCCGTGAGTAGATGATTTTATTTACTCAAAATTCGTCTAATGTAAAACTGTACACTACCTGGTCCAACATATATATATATCCTTTATCCCTTAATATTAGGGTAAAATAACTTATAAACATCACGCCTCTCTTTTCTTCTTTGCTACTCACACAGCCACAAACTGTCTTGTCTTTCACACACGTCTCTTTATATCGACACAATCATTCCCACCTTATACCTACAATCTCAAAACCAATCTCAGTTCATAAACCTAATCTTAAATCTCTTTAAGCATCTCAAACAAATAACAATAATTCCCCTGTTGTCACCGAAGCTTGATATACACCAAAACTTGTACCATTTTAATAACAACCCAAAGAAACTTTTGGCATCAAGATCATGTTTAAGATCTACGGTAGGTATTCATTAGTTTTGCTATCTACTAACTATTAGACTCTCATTGGAGAGATCTAACTATGATGGATATTCTAAAACATACGCCTCTAATACCCTTTATATAGAGGGTTTACAAGAAAACCTAGCTTACATAGGAAGCTAACTTAATTTGTATTAGGAAGCTAATTAAAACTAATTAAAACCTTCCTTTATCTTTGATATTCTTTGACTTTTCAATGCTTATCTTTATGGAAATCTTTCATTTTTTAATTCTTCCATATATAGAATACCAAAGTGTCATATTAATCCCTTGTTGTTTCATTCGTCTTCATTTATGCATATGTAATTTTGTAATCATCAAATCTGAGATTCCAACAATCTTCCCCTATTTGATATTACAAACCAATCTTCATGAATGAAACAATCTTCAAAGCTTCCCCTTGACTTAAGATCTTCTTGAACATGCCACCATACATAAATAAGTTGCAAATCATATATCTTGTAGTCTTCTTCCCCTTTTTGTAATCATCCAATAGGGGCTTCTGAAGATATGTGTGGTATATCCTATATCATAACACGGGGTCGATTCTTGGATTTGGCTAGTTTCTAGAGAGAGAAACACTTGAGAGAGTTTTCTAGAGAGAGAAAATGTGTTTCTTTCTAAAAAAGAAAGTAATGACTAGCTTCCCTCTTCCAAAGTTGGAAGAGGCTTATATAGCACTTACAATATACCGGGTATTCGTACCCGACTTAAAACATAAAAACGTACTATTAACTGTTAAACTACGAGCTATAATAAACAGTAAAATACACTAGGTGACCGAGTCTTTTTCTAATATCTAACAATCTCCCCCTAAGGGAGGTCACCCCTGAAAATACCAAACTTAATCACTTCAGTCTTTAGCTCGTAGACATTTGATATCTTGTACATTTGGGATAGTGATCTTTTGATTCATCTTAGACTTGTCTTTGACTGTGATCTTGAGCTTTCTTGAGATCATCGCCCAAACATAATCTTACATCATCTTGTAATGGATCGCCATCTTGTGCACTTGTGAAGAAGAATATGATATCAGAGTTTGCGGAAGCTTTGACACCTTTATGAGATCTTTCATAACTTCATAACAAGTGTAGGTCGTGTCTGAGCATTCGGTTATTAACTTGACATTACTGGAACTGGGTATCTCCATCTCCATCTTTAAATGATCCTGTAATGAAACAGTTAGCAATAAAGAAAAAATTGATTTGAAAAATCAGACTAAGTGTTAATGATGAAAATATTTTGTAACACTTCGATAGTTTTGATTAGTTGTCAAATGTTCATTAACCGTCAATTCTTATGCTGGAACAAGTTTGATTCACGTAGAATCGTACCATCGTTTCTTTCCAGTTGACACAAGTTTGACAATAGGGACTAAGTTGGCCAATTGCCTAATCTTAGAAATGCCTTAGAAATACTTAAAACAAGAAATAAAAGAAGATGGAAACCTAAGGGACTGAATCTGACAACTTTCTAACTTAGGAGGGCGGCGAGTTGCCATTTGGTCAAAAGTTACAAAATTCGGTCAAAGATAAAAACACACATTCTCTTTCTCGCAACTCGCCGCCAAGAACCTAAATTTCAAGTCGCCGATTTCGAGGGTTTCTCGCAAAGGTAATCATAGATCCTTTATCTATATCATTTATTATGTGTGTATATCAATGGAATCGATCGAAAACACAGTAAAAAATGTAGAAAAATAGATCTAGGGTCGGTTTACATAAGAAAACCAATGTAGTGTTGTAAGGTGTGCGTTAGATGCTGGGAATCATTCATTAGGTATATATGAATAGGTTTTGATGTGTGGATATATATCCCAAACATTAATGAAAGAGTTACCTTTGATTCTTACCGGCGGGTTGTAGCTTAATTAAAAAGTAGATATATGTGTGTTTGATGTAAAGAATGGTAGCAATGTATATCTATAGCATAGGAATGCCTTAGGAAGTGATTAGTATTGAAATAGGAGGTGCGGGGTTTGAATCTTAAGAAACTGGCCCGAATGGCGAGTTGCGTGTATTTCTTAACGGCGAGTTGGTTATTTTATTATTTATTAATAAATTACTCAACCCGCTGGTTGCTTAAACGGCGGGTTGACTCATAGCGAGTTGCCTAAACGACGGGTTGACAAACCAGCGGATTGACAACAGCGAGTTGCCTAAACGGCGGGTTGACAAACCAGCGGATTGATCAACAGCGAGTTGCCTAAACAGCGGTTTGACTAACGGCGGGTTGCCTAACAGCGGGTTGCCTAACAGCGGGTTGCCTTATGGCGGGTTGTCTAACAGCGGGTTGTCTAAACAGCGAGTTGCCATAATTTTTCTATTATTTTAATCCAACAGGTAAACCGCCGTCTCTCGGCGGTTTGGTCGAA
>BQNB010024095.1:0-24139 GCA_026074375.1 Tanacetum coccineum
GTAGTGTTTGGAGATGACTCTACATGCACAACTGAAGGTTATGGCTCTATCAAATGTAATGGTATAGTTTTCACAAAGGTAGCATTTGTAAATGGCCTTAAATACAATTTAATTAGCATCAGTCAACTCTGTGATGCTAAGTATATTGTTCAGTTTGATGAGAAAAGAGGAACAATCTTCAACTCCAACAAAGAAGTTGTAATGATTGCTCCAAGAGTAAGAGATGTATATGTTCTTGACATGACATCTTCTGCTCAAGAATCGTTCATAGGGCCAGCTTCAAAACAAAACAGACATCTTCTATCAAGAAATGTCTTCATCTTCTTCACATGGACTTATTTGGACCTGTAACTCCTAGGTCCATTAACCATGAAAAGTACACCCTTGTCATTGTTGATGAGTACTCAATGTACACCTGGGTATACTTCTTGAAGAAAAAAAGTCAAGCACCTGAAACCATCATGTCCTTCATCAAAAGAGTTGAAAATCAAAATGACATCAAAGTCAAACAACTTAGAACTGACAATGGTACCAAATTCTAAAATAGCATTCTTGTAAACTTCTATGATAAAAAAGGGATTTCTCAAAATTTCTTTTCTCCCTACACACCTGAATAAAATGGTGTTGCTGAGAGAAAAAATAGAACCCTCATAGACGCTGCAAGAACACTGCTTTCAGGATCTGTCTTTTCTAAACAATATTGGATTGAAGCTGTAGCCACTGCATGCTACACTCAAAACAGATCCACCATTGTGAAAAGACATCTCAAAACTCCTTATGAAATTTTTCATAAGATAATCCCAAACATCAATTTTCTTCATGTCTTTGGATGTCTAGTTTACATCTACAATCATAAATATCACTTAGGAAAAAATGATGAAAAAGCTGATGATGGTTATCTTCTTGGATACTCACTTGTTTCTTAGGCCTTCAGAGTCTTCAACACTAGAAGACAACAAACTAAAGAAACCTATCACATCACATTTGATGAAGCCTTTGATGCTATCAAATTCTCAAACCTTTTGTGACAACTATACATCAACATTGATAAAACAGAAAGATATCCACCTGATGAATATCTTCATCCTTATGAACCTTCTCAAAGGTATCAAATAAACAACAATGATGTGTCCTTCATAGAACCCTATGAATATCTTGAACTAGTTGTTCTTGAAACTGAAGTTTCATCTGACCAAAATGATCACAATGATCAAAATGATCAATCTGTTCAAAATGATGAAATATTAAATGATGATCATTCTGAACATTCTAATCACACCAATAATGAACAAATCATTGATAATCTACCAAATACTAAAGACATTCAAATCTCTGAACACTTATCCTCTCCAAGTGTAAAGGATACTTCAGTACAAAATACAATTCTAATCCCAACTCCACCCTTACCCATTCCATCAATGGTCACTCCATCTCCTCAAGACAGATGGTCTCAGGACAAAAACATTGAGCTGGTTAATATCATTAGTAATCCATGGGCTGGAGTGCTCACAAGAGCCATGGCCAAAGAACTTAGTGTTGCTTCAGCTCATGAATGTCTCTTTGTAGATTTTCTCTCTGAAGAAGAGCCTAAAAGGTTTCTGGAGCACTAAAGCATCCTGGATGGGTTGATGCCATGCAAGATGAACTAAACCAATTTTCCAGAAACAAAGTTCGAACATTAGTTCCTGCACCTTATGGTAAAACCATAATCGGCTCAAAATGGGTTTTCAGAAATAAAAGAGATGAAACTGGAATTGTCATCAAAAACAAGGCAAGACTTGTGGCTCAAGTCTACAATCAACAAGAAGGCATAGATTATGATGAGACATTTGCTCCAGTTGCAAGGCTTAAAGCAATCAGAATCTTTCTTGCCTTTGCCACATACATGAACTTCATAGTTTATCAAATGGATGTCAAAAGTGCATTCCTCAATGGTAAACTAAAAGAAGAAGTTTACGTCAAACAACATTCAGGTTTTGAGAGCAATGAGTTCCCTAACCATGTCTGCAAACTAGACAAAGCCCTTTATGGACTTAAACAAGCTCCAAGAGAATGGTATGAAACTCTCTTAATCTTTCTTACTGAACACAAGTTTGTAAGAGGTAAGATAGACAACACTTTGTTTGTCTACAAAACTCAAACTGATGTAATTTTGGTTCAAATCTATGTTGATGATATTATCTTTGGTTCCACTAGCACAAAATTATGCAAACAGTTTGCTAAACTGATGACTCAAAGATATGAAATGAGCATGATGGGTGTCCTTACCTATTTCCTTAGATTTCAAATTAAACAATCTGAAAGAGGCATTTCAATCAACCAAGAAAAATATGTCAAGGATCTGCTGAAAAGTATGAAATAAATGGTTCATCAGTGAAAACTCTAATGGTACCCCCTAACAATTTAGGACCTGGTCTCGGTGGCAAAGCTATAAATGAGACTCAGTATAGAGGTATGATTGGATCACTAATGTATCTAACTGCAAGCAGACTTCACATTTAATTCTCAACTTGTCTCTGTGCAAGATATCAAGCAAATCCTAAGGAATCCTACCTTATTGTTGTTAAGAGATTTTTTGTAGATCCCAGACTTAATAGATCTTTCTAGCCTGTTAAGGATGGTATCCAATCTGGATAGATTCCAACTAACTACAAGAGAAACAATGACTATGAACAATATAAGTTATGCGAAACTAACTTATATTGCTAAGAAGAACAATGAATAAAATAGAACTTTGATTACTATTAATCTGCTAGGTTACAGTTACTAACTATTAATATTTGTGAAACTTATGTATGAAACTTATATATCTAACTAGTGTCGTATGGTTCCTTTTATACACCAAGGAAAACCCTAATGTGCTTACAAAATGTGTGAAGAGATAATGCATATCTATTCCTATAATAACTCATGCATAATCTCCTAACAGTACTAAACTTATTATAATGCTAGCAGTACTAACTTACTACTAACAGCACTAACTATACTGGTAGTACTAACAATGTACTAGCAGTACTAACTATTTATAACTAACAGTACTAACTACTTAGTCTATTTTCTTGAATATTTAGCATTCTTTACCAGCAGTACTAAGTAGAACTGACAGTAGTAACTTGTATAAGTAGCAGCACTAAGTTGTAGAAACTTTTGAAACCCAACAATCCTCCCCTAAACATGATGTTCACTTGTTAACCTTCATTTTTTATCTTCAGATTGAGATCTTGAACACCCTTAAGAAGGATGTATCCAAACACACTGCTACTCTTTAATCTACTTTTTGATGAACTTGAACTCTTTTGTTACTTTGTAAACTTGAAATTCTTTAGCTTCTAGTCTTTGGCACCATCACAGCATCTCAGCAACTAAGTAACACAGCTACACCAACTAAGTTGGCTTTTTAGTTTTTGGCAAACTATCAGCCATAAACGGATTTGATATGTTCCTTTACGTATTCGTTTGCTCTATAACAGCACAATGCTTTATTGTAAAAACAAGTGGCATTGATAACCATATAGGTTTTGAGTAAACTAACAACAAACAACAGATTTGAGATGTCTTTTACCAAGATCCGTGTTGCTTTGACTAGCCAACTCTTTACTGTGAAGCATGGTGAGTTGATTACCATATAGTTTTTGCAACTATCAGCCATTAACGGATTTGAGAAGTCTTTACCAGTAGCCGTTTGCTCTGGACTAGCCAATTCTTGATGTTTATTAGACATGGTGAACTGATGACCATTTGTTGTGTGGTTATAAAACCAACACTTAAAGATCCTTCTTACTCCCATCATGGCTTTCAGATTCATCAATTTTCTTTTGAATGAATCTAAGTAAATCAAAAACAGCTTCACTTTCAGATTCAGCTATCAATCTCAAAGCCAACATCCTCTCAAGAGTTTCCTTTGTAAGTGGATACCTTCTTTCTGCTAGCATGTAAAACTCAGTTCCATCTTCTAGCACCAAGATATGAACTTCACAATTATCATAGAAATTCCAACCCTTAAGAATCTTTTCCTCTTGGTTCTTCCAAAGATCATCTTCTGCATTTGCCTTAAACATAGTCCTTAAACTACCCCCAAAGAATTAGATCAATTCCTTTTGGAGTTGATGCTTTAAATCTCTTCATCACTAGACTATGTAACTCAATGAAGTCCAATCTATCAAACCTTGAAACCATTTCAGTGAAAGTCTTGATATATCTTGAACTTCCATCAGCTCTAAAAACTCTGTAATAGTCATGAGGTTTTCCATATCTATCAGTATGATAAAATTTAGACTCCCAGTCAACAATTGGATACCTCTTGTCTAGAACTTCATAATCAATTTCTCCTTCTTCATCAGGAACTATCATCAGAAAAGCTTTTAGTTGCTCTTCCTCTTCAAGATCAGAGTTTGTCTTTTGCCTTTTAGACTTCTTTGTAGCTTTCATCTTAAGTCTTCTGCCTGGCCTTTTTCTGGTACTCTTTGTATTTCCTTCTTGCTTGACTTTAACTTTAGTACTGTCAGGTTCTTCAAGAACCTCCTCCTCATCTACACCAGCTGCTTTCTTATTCATCTTCTCAATCATTCTTTCATCCTTCTCAGACCCAATAGGCATAAAGTCTGCAGCTCTTTCTTGTTCCTTGATGTATAGGGCCTGAATCTCTTCAAGAGTCTTTTTGTTCAGCTGAGCATGTTTATATCTACCTGTATGCTTAAGGTAGGTCATCATTAGGCTTCTCAGTTGAGTTCTTGTTGGAGGTTTGTTCCTGATAGCTGCTGATCTCTCTGCTGCAAGCTGTTTCTTCCTATTTTCAAAATATTCAGCTAACAACCTTGATCTTTCTTCAACTGTATACATCTCTCTTTCTTCCATTTGTAGTCTAGCAACTAACTCTTCACTAGCATCCATCTTGGCTTGAACTTCATCATACAAATTTGCAATGTAGTCCACAGATGCTTGTTCTTATCCTCAGTTTTTTTCCTCCGTTTCCTTTTCCTAATTCGCTAGTTCCTCTTCATATATAGTCCCTGCTATTCACATCTTTACAATCTGAGCGAGCATCCAAATCACTTCTCTTAACTTTCTTACTGTTGATTTATCAAAGCCCTTTACCTTTGTTCTATGGGTCGATTGATGGAAGTGGCTTCAATGTTAAGATAGATCTTTCAGGCCTATCAGATTCTTTAACTTCTTTAATAGCCACTCCTTTCAGCTTTGTCATGTCACTCAGCATTACAGAGCATCAGCAAGAACGCTATCCATTATCTTCAAACACCTTTTGTATAGGAGGAGGTCAAATTGGAGTACAGTACTAACATTCTGGTTACAGCAGTACTAACTCCCTGTTATTACCAGCAGTACTAACTGGTTTCTTCATTCACCTCCTTTTCTAAGACTTCTGTATCATGTGGTCACCTGTTAACTCCTCGGTCTCTTTACTTAGCCTCCCCTTATTCACTGGTTCCTCTATGTCCATATAGTTCATACCATGATCAGCATCAAGATCATCAAATGTACTGTCATCCAAAGTTGGTCCAGGTTTGGCATTTTTCCTCCCCTGTTTGGATACAGACTCCTTCCTTCCCAACTTTCTCTTCATAGATAACCTAGATACACTCCGTAACCATGCCCTATGGTGTGAGATTACTGGGTGACTCTTCTTTTTCAGCTTCTTGATTCTTGTCTTTAATTTAATAATTTTTGCAGCCTGAGCATCCTTGGAGGCTTCCAAAGCAAGAACCCTGTTTGACAAGTTAGTGCAAAGAACAGATAACTCCTCTAGGGTCATGCTACCCTTAGCTCTGTCAGATGGGGGATCACCTGAAAGATTACTATCATATGATGGCTGAATCTGATCCCCTTCACTCCCATTAGTACCCTCTAAAGAGTCCCTAAAGTCTTGGGTAGTGTCATGGCTAGATGATGAGTCAGTCATAGGAGGTTGGTCTCCTGTAACAGGTTAGTAAAGAGGGTGTGTGGTTGGGGGTTCAGTGGGTTTTGTTTTGACCTTCAACCCTCAGGTGCTTGGTGAGGCACCAACATAAATCAAAGAGTGGAGTGACTTTCTGAAAACATTACACCGTTCCTGGACAAATTTGAGAAAACCTTCAAGAGTAATGAGCTGTTTAATAAAACATACATTAAAAGGGTTTCACCAAGCTCAATTTGATTATTCAAAAACACCATTAAAAATCTTGGATACATAAGAAATTTCTTTTTAGGATTATCCAAGTTCCTCAACATACCATCAAAAATAAGTTTAGAAAAGTTAAACTTTTGATTTGTTGCCAAACATATAACAGCTGAAGCAATATTTTTTGAAAACTCATTCCAGCTTGTAGATTTTGAACTTAGACAATGAAGGATGATATGTATCAGATACTTCCATTGAGGAGAAAAGAGGGCTTTTTGAAAAGTTAGTTTGTTAAGTTCACCCTCGTATCCCATCAATGCAAGGTTTTGAAAATAGCTTCATTTGTTAGGCAAGCAGTACCAACAGCATCATTAAGGAGAAGAGAACTTCTTATAGATGCTTCTGTTACTACTTATATGCCTTGCTAAACAACAGTAAGCATTGAATTTTGCTTCTCCATCATTTGACTGTTTGGGAACTAGCAGTGTTCCAAAACTGTTCAATATAAGAAATATAGATAGTAAGACTTACAGTGAGAGCATAATGTATCAAACTTGATGTAAGAAAGTCTAATATCTCATAAAATTCTGAATTTCCTCTTGTTTTCTCTAAACACGCGACCATATTGTGTTGATCGACGAATTCCAAATCAGCCATAGATGTGTTGAAAAGGTTGAGTAAGGTGTGGGATATGTTCGATTATGAGAATTTGAGGGTTTGGAAGAGTTAATTGAGATTTTATAAAGATGTGCTTTAGGGTTTGAGATGACCGACTGAATAAACTTGAGTCTTTATCTTAAAGAAAAAGTATTATAGAAGAAAAGATCAAGAATTTTCAAGTCATAGACCCCTATAAGCAAGTTGTTGGCGAAAATATCTCAATGGTTATAATTAATTAATGAAAATATGTTATGCTCACCAACGTAGTGAACGGTAACAAGCAGCAACAAACTTTTTGCCTGTCATCACTAACTTTAGTGTCTGCAGCACCAACGTTGCCCGTGCAGCACCAACTTTGTCTGGCATTAAACTTGATATTTCCAATTAGTACCATCAAATCAATCCAAACTGCATCTTTGGACCAAAGCAAGCAACAACACCATTGGTGAAATACTTTTGAGCACACCAAACCAAGCCGAGCAGTTAACTAAGTTTTGGCCTGACAGTATTAATCAAACTGGCAGCACTAACTAACTCAGCACCATATGTAGCCCTCAGAAATGAATATAATGAGCCCCAAATCATCATCATATCATATAAAGCCCATCTTCTAACTAAAATTATTTCACAAACTATACAACAAAGTAACCTGCTAACTTGCCTCCCCTGAACTAATGCAGCTATAGATTGATCATTCCAATGTTAACAATTAAGAAATTGAACCTGCTAACATCAAAAGCTTTAGTTAAAAGATCAGCCGTCAATGTCATCAGTTGTGATCTTCAGCACCTGGATAAGCTTCTTATCATAAGCATCCCTAATGAAGTGGTGCCTAATCTCAATATGCTTTGTTTTGAAGTGAAATACTGGATTCTTTACAATGCATATTGTGCTCTCATTATCAATGTAGATCTTTGTGTTCATAAAATTGAACCCATAGTCTAACATTTGATTTTGAATCCACAAAACTTGCCTACAGCAGTTGGCAGCAGCAACATATTCTGCCTCTATAGTAGAAGTAGCCACAATTGTCTGCTTCTTGCATTGCCATGAAATAAGTCTCCTGCCAAGAAATTGACAACCTCCTGTTGTGGATTTCCTATCAAGATTTGCTCCAGCATAGTCACTATCTGAGTAGGCTTCCAGGTCAAATGATGACACCCTAGGATACCAAAGGCCTAGTTTGGGCTTGCCCTTGAGGTACCTAAAGATTCTTTTCATAGTATTAAGATGGGAGGTCTTTGGAGTTACCTGAAACCTAGAACAAGCATAGACTGCAAACATAAGTCTCAGGCCTAGAAGCAGTCAAGTAACATTAAAGAGCCAATCCTGGATCAAAAAGAAGTACATCCACATCAGCAGCTGTTCTTCATCTAGTGCCAAAGGCTCTTTTGGGTCTCAATTGGAGTACTGGCAGTCTTCACACTAGCAAAATCAAACTTCTTCAGGATCTCTGCAACATACTTATCCTGACTTATGAAAATACCATCTTCTTTCTGTTTGACTTGTAATCCAAGAAAGAAGGTGAGCTCTCCCATAGAACTCATCTGAAATCTGCTCTTCATTAATGCCTCAAATTCATCACACCAAGACCTCTTTGTAGAACCAAAAATAATATCATCCACATAAACCTGTACCAACATGATATCATTCTTGTCCTTCTTGATGAAAAGAGTCTTGTCAATGGTTCCTCTTCTGTATCCACTCTTCAACAAGAAAGTAGATAAAGTAGCATACCAGGCTCTGGGAGCTTGGTGTAAACCATACAGAGCTTTTACAACTTTGTAGACCTTCTTAGGGAACTTAGGATCTACAAAACCTGGAGGTTGAGACACATACACTTCCTCATCAATTGTGCCATATAAGAAGGCACTCTTCACATCCATTTGATAAACTATGAATCCCATATAAGAAGCAAAGGCCAAAAAGATCCTGATGGCTTCAATCCTAGCCACAGGAGCAAAAACCTCATCATAGTCTATCCCTTCCTCTTGTCTATATCCCTGGGCAACCAACCTTGCCTTATTTCTAACTACAACACCTCTTTCATCCTTCTTATTCCTGTAAACCCATTTTGTCCCAATTGCCCTCTTTCCAAAAGGCAAATCAACCAGAATCTAAACTTTCTGAATCTTGAATTGCAGCAGCTCTTCCTGCATGGCATCAACCTAACTTTCATCTTTAAGAGCTTGAGATATCTTTTTGGGTTTAATCTAAGAAAGGAAGTAAGCAAACAAACAGTGCTGGAAATCCTTGTGATTATTTCTTCTCTGCTTTTGAATATAGCTAACAATAGCATGAGCTTCAGAACTTTTGTGTACTTTGCTCCTTGTCTGTACTGCTGAGGATGGATCTCCAAGAATTTAAGTTGTAGGATGAATGAAGTGTATCCTTGATGTGGTAATAGTACTAACATTCATAGTGGTTTCTAAATTAGTGAAGTCAGCCACTACACCCTCATCATTATAAGATGCATTGGTAAAAATCCCATCACTTGGATTGTTATGAATATCCTCAAGAGCAGGTATTTGAGAATCATCTTGGTCATTATTGTTTAGATCAGGTCCACCAGCACTAAAAACATTTAAAGGATTGGCAGTACTAAGTGGTGTGCTAAAAGTATTAACTGTGTTAGTACTGGTAGCTCTAGCAGCTCCTGCTTGAAGAAGCAAATCCTCTGTACTTTGAGCAAACTCCTTTCTAAGAACTTCAGCTGCATCATTAGCCTCATTTTCTTGTCTTTTAAGCCTTTCAAGCTCCTCCAAAAAGGCTGGATCCTCCTGATCTTTTGGCTTCTCATTTGTCTTTGGACCAGTATCTCCATTAGACTTTTCATCTCCATTCTTTGCTTCTGAGCTCTTGACTGTTGATGTACAAGAAGACCATAATGGCAGTACAAAGTATTCTTGAGCAGGTTCAGCTTACATTTCAGAGTTTCTTGCATCAATATTATCTTGTGTACCTGCACTATGATTAGCTTCTTTTGGACCTGCAGTTTTGTTAGCTTTATTTTCTTCAGTAAATAGTTCATTGAATCAGTTAAATAATCAAGATCAAATAGCCAATTAGGTCCTTTCCCTGCAACATTAAATTTATTTTCTAAAAAGTTTATATGCAGGTTTTCTTCAACCCTCTTGGTTTCTAAGTTGTATATCCTAAAAGCCTTGCTATTTAGAGAATACCCAACTAAAAACGCTTCATCAGACTTCCCTTCAAACTTGCCAAGATGGTCACATAGCACCCAAAAGGTCTTATATAGCTTATGATTGGTATTTTACCAGTTATAGGTTCATAAGGTGTCTTGTTTTGAGGCTTGATCACTAATACCTTATTAAGGATATAACAAGCAGTACTAACTGCTTCAGTTCAAAAAGTGTTTGGAAAAAATGAATCTGCTAGCATTGTTCTAGCAGCCTCAATAAGGGTCCTGTTCTTTCTCTTAACAACTCTATTTTGTTGATGAGTTCTTGAATTACTGTATTCCCTCTTGAACCCTTTTGACTCACATAATTCAATAATGTCCCTGTTCTTGAATTCTGTACCATTATCACATCTAATAGTTTTAACCTTTTGATTTAATTGGTTCTCTATTTGTCTTATAAAGTCCTTAAGGATTCCACTAGTTTCATCCTTAGTTCTTAAAAAGAACACCCAACTAAACCTGCTAAAATCATCAGTGATAAACATTTCCGATGAGATCCATGGAGCTATTCTTAGATAGCAAGCACTAGCTCCCAGTGCTACTTCATAAAAAGCAATCAAAGATAAGATCAAAAAGAATGAAACGCACGTAGTGGTCATTATAGTGGTTCATTCTGATCCTAGAAAACGTTCGAAAAAACCTGCTACGGAACTACCGAGCAGGGGAAAAAATATGATAAGTAGATACATAATTTCGAGTGTGATCAGAAGGCAATAAGTCTTATGGTTTATGCTCCTTACAGATGTGGTTCCAAATAAGTCCATATGCAAAAGCTGTAAGGGCTGACTAATAGAGCTCACTACTTTGGCCTTACAGAAGGCCTTATGTTGCTTTCTTTTCTGACAAGCAACACAGGTGTGGTCATTTTGAAAAATCTTTGAAGGTAAATTATATCTAAAACTAATGTTCGTCGTTCCTTTTATACACCAAGGAAAACCCTAGTGGGCTTACATATGTGAGAAAAGATATGCAAAAATTATTCCAATATAACTATGCATATCTCCTAACGAGTATTATTATATGCTAGCAGTACTAACTTACTAACCAATACAATAATATACTGGCTATACTAAACATGTACTAGCAGTACTAACACCTTATAACTAACAGGACTAACTACTTAGTCTATTTTCTTAAATCTTTAGCATTCTTCACCAGCGACACTAAGTAGAACTGGCAGTAGTAACTTGTATAAGTAGTAGCATTAAGTTGTAGGACAAGCTTCTTCCTCAACTTATGTTGATGATGTCATGTTTTCCTTCTTTGCTAATCAATCTAATAGTACACAATTAGACAATGAAGATCTGGAGCAGATTGATACTGATGATCTTGAAGAGATGGATCTTAAATGGCAGGTGGCCATGCTTACCATGAGGGTGAAGAGATTCTTAAAGAAGACAGGAAGGAATCTGAATTTCAATGGCAAAGAAACTGTTGGCTTTGATAAGACAAAGGTTGAATGTTACAACTGCCACAGGAGAGGTCACTTTGCTAGAGAATGCAAGGCACCAAGGAATCTAGGGAATAGAAATGGAGATGCTCCAAGAAGGATTGTACTAGTGGAGACTCATGCAAATGCCTTGGTTGTTCAAGATGGGATAGGTGGTTATGATTGGAGCTTTCAGGCTAAATAAGGACTTACAAACTTTGCTCTAATGGCCTATACATCCTAAGGTTCATAAAGTTCAGACTCTGAGGTACATACTTGCTTTAAAGATTGCTTAAAATCATATAAAACTCTTAAAAATAGTATGATCAACAGCGTGATGCTCTTAATAAATCTAATCTAGAAATTATAGGTTATCAAATGGGATTAGAATCATTAGAAGCTAGGATAGTTGTTCATGAAAAGAATGAAGCTGTTTATGAAGAAGATATTGCATTTTTAAAGTATGATGTCCAAGTGAAAGATATCTCTATCAAAGACATTAAAAATTAGTTAGAAGAAGTTTTAAAAGAGAAAGATGATTTGAAACTTAGACTAGAAAATTTTGAAGAATCATCAAAGAATCTAACTAAACTGATAAATAGTCAAATACAATCTAATAGTCCACAATTGGACAATGAAGATCTAGAGCAGATTGATACTGATGATCTTGAAGAGATGGATCTCAAATGATAGGTGGCCATGCTTTACCCTGAGGGTGAAAAGATTCTTAAAGAAGACATGAAGGAATCTAAATTTCAATGGCAAAGAAACTGTTGGCTTTGATAAGACAAAGGTTGAATGTTACAACTGACATAGGAGAGTTACTTTGCTAGAGAATGCAGGGCACCAAGGAATCAGGGGAATAGAAATGGAGATGGTCCAAGAAGGAATGAACTAGTGGATACATCTACTACAAATGCTCCTATCATTGAAGATTGGGACACTGATAGTGATAATGATAGTGTGTTTAGACCTAAAACTGATCAGACAAAAGCAAAGTTTACAAAAATCAGTTTTGTCAAATCTGATGAGAATGTGAAATCTATTAATAAGGAAAACATACATAAGCAAGTAGAGTATCCCAGGAAAAGTCAAAGTCTTAGGGCTAATAGAAGAAACTGGAATGGGATGATGACTCGGAAACTAGGGAATGGTTTTGAGTTTATAAAGAAAGCTTGTTTTGTGTGTGGGATCAACCATTTAATCAAAGACTATGATTTTCATGATAATAAAATGGTAGAAAAACCAGTGTTGAATAATAAGAGAAGGGTTACAGGTCAAAGGGAAATTAGACCAGTATGGAACAATGCTTACTGGGTGAACCACCCAAATAAATTGACTCACCCACTTCCTAAAAGGAATTTTGTTCCAACAGCAGTTGTAACAAAGTCAGGACAACTGCTAGTTAATGCTGCTAAGCAAAGCTCTCCAAGAGCATCAGCATCAATTAGTACTGCCAGGCCTGTCATTTATGCCGACCTTAAACCACAAGTGAAGATGCATTTACCCCACAACATAGTCTTATTTTAAAAAGACACATTCTACCAGTAAGAGTGGGATTTTTAAACAAAAATCAGCAGCTAAAACCAATAATTTTAATGAAAAAGTTAATACTGCTAGGGTTAACAATGTAACTACTGCTAAGCCAAAAGCAGTAGTTAGTGCTGCTGAGGAAAATGGGGAAAATGCTGTTAAGTCCTCAGCATGCTGGATTTGGAGACCAACAGGAAATGTTATTGAACATATCTCCAAAGACAGTAGATTATACATGCTTAAACGATTTGACTATGTTGATTTACAAGGCAGACTCAAGTCAGCAATGGCTTGGGTCCCCAAGAGAAACTAATTCTCTTATTTTGAGTGCTGGGTAATCCATAATATAATTTACAGGATCAAGGGATTTTTGACAGTGGATGCTCTAGACATATGACTAGAAACAAGTCCTTCTTTACAGATTATCAAGAAATTAATGGTGGATTTGTTGCATTTGGAGGAAGTCCTAAAGGTGGTAAAATTTCTGGAAAAGGTAAAATTAGGACTTTAAATTTAGACTTTGAAGTGATTATACTTGTATAAGGAACTTAAGTTTAACCTTTTCTTTGTCTCACTCCAACTAAATGTGTCGACAAAGAAAAAACCAGTGTTCTTCTTCACTGAGACTGAATGTTTATTCTATTTCTACGTTAAGTAACTGATGGAAGTCAAAGCTTGCTTAAAGTTCCAGACATGGACAACAGTATAGTTTTGATCCTAAAGATAGTTGTTTCTTTAGAGGTTTGACTTGTTTATTTGCAAAGGCTACAATAGATGAGTCTAATTTATGGCATAGGAGGCTTGGTCATATAAACTTTAAAACTATGAACAAACTTGTGAGGGGAAACCTTGTAAGAGGATTGCCTTCAAAGCTTTTTGAAAATGACCATACTTGTGTTGCTTGTCAGATGGAGGAAAGGGCAAACAAATCCTCTTGTAAAGACAAGCTTATGTGCTTTATCAGCCATAACTTCCAATGTTGAATATGGACTTATTTAGGCCAACATCTGTAAGGAGTATCAATCACAGAATATTGCCTTGTTGTCACTGATGACATTAGTAAGGTTTAGTTGAGTTTTCTTTTTTGGCCAACTAAATGATGAGACTAGTGGGATCCTTAAACTTTTATAACTGGCATTAATAACCAATAAATCATAAGAGTTATAATCATTAGATTGTGACTATGGAATGGAGATTAGAAATAATAAACATGGAATTCAGTTCTGTGGGATGAAAGGGATTAAGAGGGAATTTAGTATTGCCAGAACTCCACAACAAAATGGAGTTGCTGAAAGAAAGAATAGGACACTAATAGAGGCAGCTAGGACTATGCTAGCATATTCACTCTTACCTACTACATTTTGGGCTGAAGCAGTTAATACTGCTTGTTATGTTCAGAATAGGGTTTTAGTGACCAAGCCTCACAACAAGACACCTTATGAACTATTACATGGTAGACCACCTAGTATAAGCATTATGAGACCTTTTGGGTGTCCTGTGACCATTCTTAATACCTTAAATCCCCAAGGCAAATTTGATGGGAAGGCTGATGAGGGGTTCTTGGTTGGACACTCTATAAATAGCAAGGCTTTAAGGGTATTTAACACTAGAACTAGGAAAGTAGAGGAGAACCTACACATAACCTTTCTTGAAAACAAACCCAATGTTGCAGGGAGTGAACCAGATTGGCTCTTTGATATTGATTTACTAATAAACTCTATGAATTATGAGCCAATTACTGCAGGGAACCAGACTAATAGGAATGCAGGTATCAAAGATAATGTTGATGCAGTACCTACTCAACAATATATTCTGCTACCATTACTTTCTGATAGTCCACAGAGCTCAGAGGATGCAGTTACTGATGATGCTGGTAAAATGAAAACTGAAGAACCAGCAAATGAGGGTGAAAGAAATGGTCAAGAGAAGGAAGAAGGAGCTTCAAATAAAGAAGGTGACCAAAATGTGCAGGATTTGAGAGCTGAATTGGATAATTTGCTTGTTCAATAGAAGCAAGGTTATGCTAACAGCACTAACAGAGTTTCTACTATTAGTCCATCTGTTAGTGCTGCTGGGCAAAGTTTTATTAATGCTAATGATCTTCTAACAGATCCTCTTATGCCTGATTTGGAGGATACTACTGATCTTCTAAATACTGGTATCTTTAGTGGTGCATATGATGATGAAGATGTGGGTGCAGAGGCTGACCTCAACAACTTGGAAACAACCATAAATGTCAGTCCTATTCCCACAACCAGGATTCACAAGGATCATCCTAAAGAGCAAATCATAGGGGACCCACTTTCAGCACCCCAAACTAGGAGAATGACCAAGTCTGCTCAAGAACATGCTATGGTCAGTTACATAAAAAAATAGAGGAGAACCAACCACAAGGATTACCGAAACTGCTTATTTACCTGTTTTCTCTCACAAATAGAACCCAAGAAGGTGACACAAGCTTTGATAGATCCGAGTTCGATAGAGGTAATGCAAGATGAGTTGCTACAGTTTAGATTGTAGAAGGTTTGGAGATTGGTTGATTTACCCAAAGGCAAGCATGCCATTGGAACAAAATGGGTCTATAAAAACAAGAAATATGAGAGAGGGATAGTAGTTAGAAATAAGGAAAGACTGGTTGCACAAGGTTACACCCAAGAAGAAGGAATTGATTATGATGAGGTTTTTGCTCCTATTGCTATAATAGAAGCAATCAGGTTATTTTTGGCCTATGCATCATTTATAGGGTTTATTGTGTACAGGATGGATTGAAAGGAGTGTCCTTTTTATATGTACTAGTGATGAGGAGGTGGATGTGTGCCACCTTTTGGTTTTGAAGGATCCACAGTTCCTTGACAAAGTTACACCCCAACCCCCCCCCCCCTATAAGGTAGAAAAAGCTTTATATGGTGACATCAAGCTCCCTAAAGCCTAGTATGAGACCTTGTCTACCTACTTATTGAAAATAAGAATTTAGAAGAGGTACTATAGATAAGACTTTGTTCATCAAGAAGGACAAAGGTGATATCCTGTTAGTGCAAGTGTAAGTCTTTATGTGTTGAGTTTGAGCAGATGATGCACAAGAGATTCTAGATGAGTTCTATAGGGGAGCTCGCTTTCTTCTTAGGGTTGTAGGTAAAGCAGAAAGATGATGGAATCTTAATCAGCTAAGACAAGTATGTGGCTGATATATTAAAAAAGTTTGATTTTGTCACAGTGAAGACAATAAGCACTCCAATAGAGGACTACAAGGATTGTTAAAGATGACGACTGTTGAGGATTGTGAATGTTACTTATATAGATCTTGATTGGATATTTGATGTACTTAACAAGTTCTAGGCCTGATCATAATGTTTGTATGTGTGCTTGTGCAAGGTTCCATGTTACTCCTAAAGTAAACATCTTCATGCAGTGAAGGAGGATCTTTAGATACTGAAAGGTCAAACACAAAATGGGACTTTGGTATCTAGGGATTTCACATTTGGACTTGGAAGCGGTTTTTTCAGATAGTGATACGCGATGTGGAGCTAGTAATTACAGGAAACCACAACAGGAGGTTGTCAATTTCTTGGCAAAAGGTTGATTTCATGGCAATGTAAAAAAGCAAACTATAGTTGCCAACTCCACTACTGAAGCAGAGTATGTTGCTGCTGCTAATTGATGTGGACAGGTGTTGTGGATTTAAAATCAAATGCTTGATTATGGGTTCAATTTCATGAACTACAAGTTTCACATTGATAATGAAAGCACATTGTGTATTGTGATGGGAAATCCTTTGTTTCACTCTTAAAACACAATGAACATTGAAATAAGGCACCATTTCATCAGAGATTCTTATGAGAAGAGGCTCATTCAAGTAATTAAGATACATACAGATCACAATGTTGTGATCTACTCACAAAGGCATTTGATGTTAGCAGGTTTAACTTTTTGATTGCTAGCATTTGGTTTATTTAATTCTGACAGATGTGTTTGTTAGATTTATGATTGATGTGGTTTGAAGATGGTATTAGTGATGAATTTGGAGTTAAAACTGGTGGTTGTAAGGTTAATACTGTTGCATGGATTTTGGTGCCGATGGGCGAAAGTTAGTATACTGGCCAAAAAGTTAGTACTGCTGAGCCAAAGTTAGTACTGCTGGGTTACCGTTACTGCTGGGTTACCGTTACTGCTGCTTGTTACCGTTGGGGATAATACTGCTAAGGGGGTTTAGTGTAAATATAACGGTTTCTTCGCTATTAGGTTTGCTATTAACTCTATAAAACCATTCTTCATCATACAGTAACTTCATCTAATTCTCTCATATGCTCTTAATTACAAACCCAATCGTATTCACACCGATCATCAAAATAAATCCTCAATGATGATCTGCAATTTGTTGGCACCAAAATAAACCACATGGGTGGATGCTTGGAAAGAACAGTTGGTAATGATGACGTATAAGATATGTGGACTTTTCTTACTCTAGCCCTATATACTAAGCCTTAACTATAAGTCCTACTTCTATGTTCCTAAATGGAATAGTTTTGGAATACTGCACATTCTCAAACAATCAATGATGTGAAGCAAATTCATGCCACAATTGATGGCAAGATAGTAGTAATATCGGAATCATCAGTGAGGAGTGATCTTCACTTTAATGATGAAGATGGTATTACTTGTCTAACAAATGAAACTATTTTTTGAAAAATCTTGCATTGAGGGGTATGACCCCCCCCCCCCCCCCCCCCCCCCCCCCCCCCCCCCCCCCCCCCCCCCCCCCCCCCCCCCAACCCCCCAGGAGTGATTCTAACAAAACTTACTTTTCAAAAAGATCTCTTTTCCCCTCAATGGAAGTCACCTCATCATACCATTTTCCATGCTTAAGTTCAAAATCTACTTCTTGGAAATGAATTTTCCCTATATAGATTCTGTCAGTCATTTGTTTAGCTAATGGTCAAAAGTTTAACTTTTTCTAATAATAATTTTTGATGGTATGTTGAGGAACTTGTATTAATAAAAAGAAATTTTTAATGTATCCAAGGTTTTTTTACAACTCTTTTGAATAATCAGATTTCTCTTGTAGAACCTTTTAATAATATTTATAAAACACCTGTACATACTAAAAAGGTTTTCACTAACATGAAAAGAAAAAGAAAAGATTTTTCAGGAAGAATTACTCTATTGTTTGCATCAATGTTGGCACCACCTACCAGTAGTAGAGGTGAAGGTTCCGGACCAACCACGAACCCTAACTCCAAGCACCTTTACTACTCAACCCATAATTGAAGAACAAATCTCTGTTACTGAATCATCATCACCCTAAAATACTCACACACCTAGACAAGCCTTAAAAGAGGACAATCAGTTACCTTAGACTAGTGTGCCTATACTAAATGCAACAGATGAGTGTCTTTAAGGAGTGTGATGGACAGAGTGGTGAGGGCTACACTATCTGACTGCAGTAGCTTAGATGCAGCACGGTAGTAGTAAACATAAAATAAAAAAAATCTAAGACCTAATCCACGAAAAATGTCTAGAATCGATCCCTCTTCTCAGGAAATTGGTTCAGGTGACAAACCAGGTGCCAAGAAGCCATGGGGGTGTCATTGCTCAGACTAGGTCTGAGAGGGCATCTAAACATTCCTATGATTCACCTCTCCTAAGAGTTAACACACCTGGAAGTGATGAGGAAAGGATTGAACATCAGGAATTGATGGATAATATACCACCAACACCCCATGTTTCACCTCTCTCAGGAGGTTACACACCTGGAAGTGATGAGGGTAGACTTGACCTTCATGAATTGATGGCTATTTATACAAAATTGTTTGACAGGGTACTTGACTTGGTGAAAGAAAAGGATGCTCAAACTGTGGAGATCCTCAAACTAAAGAACAGAATTAGGAAGCTGGAAAGAAAGGCCAAGTCAAGCATCCCACAACAAAAGATGAGATTATACAAGCAAGTTGATTCTTTTGATGATAGTTTGGGTGAGGAGAATGCATCCAAACATGGGAGGAATAATAGTAACAAAACAAAGGAGTTTAATCTATCTGACAAAGAAGTGGTGGAACTGAAGTTTTTGATGACACTACTGCTGCTGAAAAGGATGTTAATGCTGCTGAACCAGTTTCTACTTCTGGTGATGTAGTTACTGCTGCTAGTGTTATTCCTGATATTAATACTGCTGGACCTTCAAATGTTAGTGCTGCTAGTCTTTCTATAAGTACTGCTGGGGATATTTTTAAAGATAAGATGATGACTACTTGTGATACTCATGTGGCTATTAGGCGCCAAGACCAAGAACAACTTAGTAGTGATTCATGTTGTTGAAGAAAGAACATAGGAGAGCAACTTCAGTACCAAACAGTATGTGACAACAACCTTAGACTTGAGCATGTTTGTCAAACGTTAGGGTGACTTATGTGTCTGTTGCAATGTTTCGGTTTATGTGATTCTATGTGGATTTTCTGTGATTTTATGTGGTTTAGGCGTTTATGTGGGTTATTGGAAAACCAATCTATTGAGTGTGATCATTCTCAATGAGGCTAGAAAGATGGGATAATTTGTGGAGTTCTTTTCGTTCATTTTTAATGACAAGGAAATGAATTATTGAAAAATAGAGCGTTTGCGTGTTAATTGTGTAAGTATAAATACGTATATGTATTTTTGTTAGTAATTTAAGATAAGTTTTGACCCTAGAAGTGTAGTGGAGAAAATGTAAAATTTCTATTTTTGGAAAGTTAGGTTGGAAATGAAAAGTTATTTTTAGAAAGGTAGCAAACTGCGTTTTTGCAAAAAGGTATAGTCAAATAAGCAAATATTTTTACAAAAACTTAAGGTTTTAATTGAAAATATATAATTAATATATATATATATATATATATATATATATCTATATATATATATTTACATTATTCGACCGATTAAGGGGGTTAAATGAAAAAATAATAAATTAAATTCCTAATTCTAATCTAAACCTAATTAGACTTAACCTACAATTCTACTAGGAGGCCTATAAATATAAATCATAAATCCCTAACCCCTATTGGAGTTCGACCGGCCTATAGAGAAGAGGAAGAGAGAAGACGATTTTTTTAGGGTTTTACTTTTAAGGTACGATCCGATCTTTTTAATTTTAGTTTGTTTATAATTCTAGTAACTTAATTATGATGGATTAGGGTTTAAATTAGGGTTTATAAATTAGGGTTTATAAATTATGGTTTTTAATTTTCAGAAAGTTTATGTTATAATGATGATGGGTTAATCCATTAGATCGATTGAATATAGCGATTATGAACATGAGTTAGGGCTTAGATCACCGAATTAGTCGTTTTAATTCACTGCAGAAATTTAGTCAGACTTGTAGAGGTCCATAACTCAGTCATAAAAGATCAAATAAATAATTTACAACATACTGGAGATAACCTTAGAGAGTCTACTTTCCAGAAAAGTTGGCCTCATAAGTTTTTATGGTCGGAAAGTGGGTCAAATGGTCATTACAAAATCGGTGTGTAAATCAATGACGAATTTCAGTTTTGGTTTTTATTTTTCTAAAAATACTTAGACACTGAGTTAGAGGCTCTAAGTCACGTGTAGGTTAGTTCATATATTGTGTGTGTTCTCTTAATTTTGGCTAAGGTCATAGTGAGGTCTAAGTTGGTTAACCAATGTCATACTTTTAGAAGGTCAGATTCTGGATGAATTATGGACACTATGGATTAATGAATTTCTAAAGAGCATTTGTAGAAGGGTAAGGACTTTGGGAGAGCTAGGAGAGGTTCATAAGACATGTATGTAACATGGTGAATTTTGGTTTAAATTATGGGAGTGTTTAAGTAGTGCGTTTAGGGCGTGCAAGTAAGAGTAAAATTATGCTTAAAACTAGAAAGTTTAAAATGTATATCCATCATAGTTGAGGTTACATCATATTGGGTTGAATGCCTAATTGATGGTAGCTAATAATGTGTTTAATTGTTTAGATTGTTCGTGAAGTTTTGTGAAGTTTTGTTGGATCCTTTTGGAAGTTAAGCATAAGGTGAGTTTCATAGTCCTACTTTTAATGTTTTTACATTGGGATGGAAATGACGCAAAGATGTTTTGAATGTGTTAAACCTCTGCGATTATTTGGTTTTACTTGAGGCTTGAACGTTTATGTGGTTATCATATGTAGTATGCTTAATGTTGTTATAATTTCTGTGTGGTTCCGGTTAAAGGGTAGTGCTTCTACTTATTCCAAATCTAATTGGAGGATTCAAATAAGATCCTATTTCTGTGTGGTTCCAGTTAGAGGGTAGTGCTTCTACCTATTCCAAATCTAATTGGAGGATTGAAATAAGATCCCATTTCTGTGTGGGTCCGGTTGGAGGGTTGTGACCCTACTCATTCCAAATCTAACTGGAGGGTTGAAATAATACTCTATTCTGTGTAGTTCCGATCGGAGGGTAATGGATTACCCCAGGTTTGTTATGTGGATCGTGGGCACGTTCCATCCCGTTATGATTGATTGTGAATTGATTGATAGCCTATGTGATAACTAGCTTAAATTGTTCTACCATGATATGTTATGATAATCGTAGCAAAATTGTTCATTTAAAGATTGTTTTGGTGTCTTAAACCTATGACTCTCACCAACCATTGTGTTGACGTATTTTAGCATCATTTTCAGGTGAGCTTAATGGTGCTAAGATAGAGCGAAGTGGCTAGAAGAGACCGTAGGATGCTTGGAGTTTATTTATGCGTTCTGTTTTGAATAATTGTGTTTGCATGAATTGTATGGATTATGTTTTGCATGTCATTTATTAACGAGACCTCTTTCTCATTAATAAAGACACCATTAGGTTTTGGGTATTGTTATGACACTTTGTGTCTTTGCTTTACTTTAGTATTCATTTTAGTAGTCTCTATATAGACACCATGTGTTGTGATGATATCTATTCTTGTTTACGCCTCGCGTTTCCGCCTTGGCGGGGTGTGACATTTGTCTTCCCAGACTGTCTATACGGCATATCTAAACCTTATGGATATGGCATATCGACTGTCTGGACGTTATCCAGTCTTTATTTTTTAGCACAGTCTATACGACGTATTCATTAAATGAATACAGCGTATACAGGTATCAATACGACGTATCCTGGGGAACGGATACGGCGTATCGACTTCCTGTATAGTTTTTGGTATTTATTTCGAGTCTAACCAAACGAATACACAGAGATAGAATTGAATTTGTTTTCTGAGAATTTGCACAGGACCTCGTGAAAAATATAGACAAATATTGATGGAGAATTTACATAAGAGATCTTGAAGTGTTGGAGTCTTGAAACCTTAAGACGGTTGTTCAACACACATTCTTGCTCATTAACTTAACATGGAGAATCTACCGAGCAAAATATCAGGGGAGTTTCTCATTTTAATTCTTTTCAATTCCCGTATTTAATGTTTTATATATACAACGAGGACGTTGTATAATTCAAGTGGGGGGATGAAATTAGAATGTTTACTTGTCCTAATTTTCACACTAAAATGCTTAAATTATGCTCAAATTTAAAAAAATTTCAAGCATACTTTTGTGAAATTACTTGATACATAACCCGCACACAACAACCCTTGTTAGATATTGTGAGGATTTAGTCTATCCGTTTCCAAATGTTTACCCAAATTCTACAAAATATGAGTGTGCCGGTGATGTTGTAGACTTTAGAACTTGGCTTGGTATATCACTCGAGACCACAATGATGAGTACTATGGATTTAGATGGAGTAACTTGTTTAAATTAGTAAATTTTAGGATTACACCCAAATCGCCTTTACATGTTGCTTATTAACTAACTACACCGGTTAGTTAACCTCTCGTTTAAACCCTTTTCCACTCTCATCTTTAGAGTGATGATCCACTAAAACAACCCGTAGAGCCAATCCTTTAGGAATATTACACCAACTATTTGTTTTGTTACACCCTTACACCTTAACCTACCTTGTTAGATTAAGTTTAATTTACAGTTGCTAGTTGCTTAAAGTGTAAAAGTTTGTATTTCCCGAGTCTTGTGTCATTTTCTATCTTTGGTGCGGTTGGAAATTTACACATTGCAAATGGCAATGTATATTAGTAGTCAAAACTCATGTGATTTTACTACCATCACAATTAATGGTGAGTTCGAAGAACGAAGAACTATCGAAGAAATTATCCGGAATTATTATGATCGTGAAGATGGTGAAACTACACCGAGATTTGAAGTTTAGTTAGTAAAAAAATCGAAAAAATGAGAAAAATACAAAAAGAGAGAGAAAGAAAGTTTGAAGATAATCGTTTCGCAAAGAGCATTACCGAAGGAATTACACAAAGGATCGATTATTCGTTGATACGTCTAAAAAATCAACGATGTAGAGTATTGTACAAAGTGTAAGATATCGCCACTTGCCTTGTAGAGTATGTAAAGTTTTGGGATGATTGGGAAGTTGACCATTACGAGAACGCCAACTTAGGTTGTTGTTTTTGATCGATGATCAAGACGTTGTAAATAGTTGTGTCTTTTTCATGGTAACGGTCGGGAAAAAGTGTCTAGCAACTTGTACTTTAGTCTTAATCTATTTATTTCTTGATTTTTATTTAACAATAATTTACTTCCCTCTCACCTGATGATTAGCTGTTGGTTTTACGCGAACGAGGACTTGTTCGAGCGTGCATGTCTATTCTATCGTTACGGCCATGTATACATGTCTTAACTGCCTCGTTGGTTTATGACTTTTGGTGAAAGTTAGAAGGTTCCTACCGTATATCATTCTTCATCTTAACCATTGGTTAAATTCAAATGAGGATGTGATCGAACACACATGTCTATTCCGTCGTTACGGCCATGTATGTGTGCTTCAGCTGCCTTGTTGGAGTGGTACTCCTAGTGAAAGATTGTAGAATGATCAACCGTACGCCTACCATACAAAAACCTATATTTACCTTTATAAACTTGTTACACCTTGGCTTTAGTAGTGGAGATGTGTATCCTTGCCAAGCTTATGATAGAATACTCGTCACGACCGAGAAATTGAGCGAATTAGTTACATGTTAACACATAGATTAGTTGAGTGATTTGAGTGTTTTCATCTTCCTATTTCGTGAGGTATTTGGTTGTGTACTTGTAACAGATAATGATTCGCGGTTAAGCATACACTTATATAGCAACCCTAATACAGATCCTAACCGGATGCCCTTGACCAAGGCAAAAGGT
>BQNB010024095.1:25504-61100 GCA_026074375.1 Tanacetum coccineum
TGTTTTGAATGTGTGCGCAAACCACAAAAGGAGGTGGGGGTTCTTTCAGACACTTTCTAAAATTGTCATAACAAAAACTTGAAACACGTTAGGAAGTGCTTTCAAGTTATGAATATAAGAAAACACTTTCTCAAAATCAAAGTGAAATTAACACTTTTAAAGTCTGACAATAAATAGTGCAGCACAAAGGCATCATCCACGAACAGCGCAGTGCAAAACGTATAAACGTAGGAGTTCGGATACATAGAGTACAATTAATGATGCATGTGGCAGCCACGACACAAAACCGTAGCCACTAGTCTCAGGGGATTAGAGACATACAAAACTTGGATGTAATATGTGTCCCCAAGTAATGCATCAAAAAGAGAAGATATGCTTCCTCTAGGGGCCGCTAAGCTAGCCACTTTCTAGTTTTGTATCATATTGACATTTAAACAGCCAACCAAAGATCGATCGCCATAGTGTATAATATATAATTTTAGAGGAAATGGTATTGGCTGGCGGTACTTCACCATGGCCATCAGTATATCAAAGCCCTGAAAATTGAATATCACAAGCTACATTATAATACATGATTAACAACCCACCCTCCCTTTTGAACATGTACTGTATTTACCATAAAAAATAACTAACCTGTCTAAACCCCATGGTTTACGGAAGTCATAACCACCCTTGGTATTCCTACGCACCATCCCACTAGTGTGATAGTCTTCAAGATCAGACGAAGAACCATCTGCAGGTTCAGATTAATTTAAAACATACTGATACTGTTAAGAACCATTTGCAAGTTGCAAAAGTGTCTAATGAATGTGGGTGTCTCTCTTAAATGGGAGGATGCTAGTAAACTAGACTGCCAGGAGTAGAATGTATGTGTAGTTTAGATTACAGTGTTAATAGCTGCTGTATTAGAGTTTGTATGTCATGTTATTAAGTCCAAATGTTCATTGCATTTGCATGCTGAGACTGTACTACTTTTTGTGATTGATATATATCTTCACCATTTCACAAAAAACCTCAGGTAATCAATGTGTACTGATGGGACCAGACGTGTCACATACCTAAAGCTTACGTGTATATTGTAATAAAAGAAAACGCAGAAAGGGTAACAAAAAGATTGTGGTTCACATTTCAGACATCATTGTTGATCAGAGGCGGAGGATATAAGGGGCAGGCAGGGGTGCTGGCCCCCCCTAAATTTTACGTCATAGTTAGCGATTTCTATGGATTTAAGTTTATATTTTGTGTTGAGATAGAAAAAAAATCATGGAGTGGATATCAAAGTTTTCTGAAATGAATGAGGTGAAGAAGATGGTAATTTTCGGAGAGAGAAATAATAAAAATCTATTTATATATTTTTTGTACCCACGTGGGTAAAGAAGACACTAATAATACTAAAGTTATTTTTAGAAAATAAAATAATTAATAACCTTTTTTATCTTGCTTGGTAAACTGACTCTTCAAAATATTTTATTAGCCTACTGAGTGCTAAACAGTCGAATAAATAATGAGGGGCATTTAAATAAGTGATTCACTTGGCCATGTCCAAATATCTATTCGCCTACTTTTGTTAACTTCAATATAAGTACGTGTGTATTATCGATGTAAATTTAATGGTATATGATAAAATAATTTTGTACAGATCACCTCTCTTTACATATTAAACAGTTACTTTTCATTTTCTAATGTGTTTAATTTTAAGTTTCTATAGAATCAAGTAGTACTGAAAAAAATTTGACCATATTTTATAGAGACAAGAAGAAAAAAACATCATACTTATAATGTCACGGAATACGTAGATTGAGCCGCGTACATGCCAGCTTGTACAGGCTAGCTTTGACTCACCTAGGGTAGCTAAAAAAGTCAGGACCGGCCCTGTGGGCTGCTAAAAATGTGGTAATAGACATGGGAATTGAGACGTGAGTAATGTGATATCAGTTTGTGTAGGTGAGTAAATTGTGTTATCAGTTTTTAAAAACTTTTAAAATTGAAAATATGTTACTTGTTCACTTACCTATTTGATTGTAACATTATTCGTTGCGATTTTTTTTTTAGCAAACCCCCACCCCCCACCCAACAACACCACCCCCCCCCCACCTGTCTAGGCGATCAAGCTCCGCCACTGCTACCATACTAAACAAAGAATGCTAATCATCATGTTTGCTAATTACATTGTTGTGTGTTAATAAAATTTAGTCGTATTTAATATTAAAACCCGTGCACGCATGTGATAAACTTATTAAATGGAATAAGAATGATTTCTAATTGAACGCATATAGCAAAAATAATTTCTTTTCGGATACTCTTAATCAAATTCATAAAGAGAAAAAAGATGAGTTGCTCGTATACGTACAACATCGTCTATTTATGCATATACTTAATAAATTGTGTTTTCATTTTGATATTAATGATCTTATGCATATATATGTTGTATTTTAAAAAAATCATATATGTTGTATTTTTTTAAATATAATGTTAGAAAAATACAAAGTTTAAGGGGTTATTTGTTTATTTTTTTAAGTTATAGTAAAAATATGAAAACTTATAAATTTACACTTAACTCCATATTATTTATTTAAAACTTTTAACCACATAAGTCTTATTAATTACCTCCTCTTTTTTAAGTTTTTATTTTCACAGATTTAACACACATTTTTTATGTGTTTTTCTCTCCATTAAAATTTTCCACCAAAATTTTCAATTTTGACCAAATTGGAGTCAATTTTGACTTTTTATCAACCAATCAGATTGTACGATTTTGCCTACGTGGTAAAATCAAGCTTTCTGATTGGCTCAATTTTTTTCATACTAAGATTTAATCTCATACAAAACTCCGAAATGATGTAATTCTTTTATTATATAAAAGATGAGCTTCTAAAAACTATTAGCCCGTATTAGTGTTTATATATATGTATTGGGCCAAAGCCCGGTTCTAGAATGATCCTTGTAACCCTATATATTGTATCATATTAATGAGACACAGACATTATCACACTTACATCGTAACCCTAAAAACATATTTGTCGTCTCTAAAAAAAACCCTAACTTACGTCTTTTCTTTTTAATTTGTGTTGGTGATTTGTGTTAGGTTATAAATCCACACAATTGTTACTGTATCATTCGTGCTTAAGGTAACGTTTGGTTCTATTGTTGGTACTTAGTATGATTACCAGTTGGCTTGTAATCAAGGTTATTTTCTTATTTGATTTTGTGGTTACTGTTTGGTTCTTGCTTTGTTGCTATCAAGATCTTTGTTTGTTTCTGATAATGTGCTTGTTACAAATACCAAAACCCTGTAACTAAACCACATCACTAGTCAAGTATTCAATACTAAGGTGTTGTTTGTTTTTTAAGAGATTTTATGTCTGAATCTGAATATCATATCTGAATGTTATAAGGTGGTCTAAAAGTCTGAACCTAATTTATTTTTGACTGTTTGCTTTTGTAAAATGTTTGAATAAACAAAAAAAATCTTTCACTATAAAATAAACCGTAACCGATCACCACCATTCCTAACTCAAATTACTCATATATTATTATGCTTCATATAACATTCTGGTTACTCAATTTAACATATTTCATTCATTTTTAAACATAAAATTCACAAAATACAATTAAACTACAACTAAAACACAATTGAAAAAAAATCAATCTTCTTAAACAATTTGATAAAAGTGCTTAAAAAGAATCATTTCATTGTGCCCCACTCAAATAAAATAATAAAATGCCTACTCGTTGATAAATCTCAATTAATTGGATCCACCCATTACGAAAAGACTCCATTGCGTAATTCTTTTTACAAATCGAGTTCAAGATCAGAAGATGAGGATATAGGGATTGAAGAATGAGGAGCGCCATGTTTGATGTTTGGGTTTCTTCTAATCGTGGTTTCAGAAGTAATCAGATACTATATAAGCTCTAAATGAATAAGAGGATCTTCAAAGATTCATACATCTAAAATCTTATAAAAAACAAACAGCAAAAAGCAAGAAACATCTGACCGAATCAGATATCAGATGTTTAATCAGATGATTTTATGAAAAACAAACAACCTCTAAGCCTTAATTTTGAAACCTACAGCAACCTTTTGTTCACATCATCATTACTACGCCCCTAATCCACTTAACATTATTACTTCTTTCATCAACCAATCCTCAAACATGACCCCACAACACGTTACCATGACTGGATCAGATAGTAATGTGACACTTTTTTCGGATAAGCTTTCAACTGTTACACATCATTGGGCTCAAGCCAAACAAAATAGTTCCAGTCAAGGCAGTCAAACTCGCGAGTTTACACGTAAGATCGTACGATCTTACGTGTCCACCTGATAAAATCGTGTAGGATCGGTGTAGGATCGCATCAGAGGCAGGATCGCAAGTAGGATCGTAAACTCGCGCGTAAGATCGTAGGATCGCGTGTCGATACGAGTTTACCAAATTACCAAGTTACTAACTTATTGACTTACATACTTACTAGCCCATTATTTTTTTAGGCCTAAAAAAGAACAATACGAGTCCGCTGATCTCAGTAACAAGTATTGACATTTTATTTCTAGATTTTCTAATCAATAAACCTAATTATCTACTTTTTCCAAATTAAAATTACATGAAACAAATTAGGGTTCTTCTTCTCATGTTCTAGTTACCTTAAGCAAAAAATTTCTTAAAGGTAATTGTTGTTTTTTCTTTTACCTTTTCATAGTTTTAACTATTAACCTTTAAGTTTTAATTCAGATAGCTTAATTGTAGTGATACTAGTTAAGTACTTTGTTTTGAGACGTTTATTACGCATGTTATGTAATTTTATTCCGCTAAATCGTGAATGTGACGATTGAAACTTGACTTTTTTGTGTTTTACTTTTACTTTTACTTTGGTATTTTAAATTTGAACTTTGACATTTTCAAAAGGATATTATATAAATTTATATTTGAGGATGAGTAGAAATAAAAATAGTTTGACTCGTTTATCTGTTGTTTACAGAACATGATAAATTGGTAGGATCTTACGATCTTGATCCGATCTTACGATATCGATATTGCAAAGACAAAAACGATCATAGGTGAGATCGCGATCTTGACAGCCTTGGTTCCAGTGGTATTTCTCTTGGTCAGGAAAGTTATACGAATTCTTTACTTGTTAAATTGCTTGGTCACTTGGGAACATTTGGTATCACAGGCTCGAATAATTTATCACCAAATACTATTACTGGCTGCATGTTGCCAACACTACTTTGGCCCAAAATACTACACTTGTTGCTTATCATACTAGCCACAACCCACCTGGATTTCCACCTGGCCCAACCCATATGTATCCTATAGTTGCAATTGGTCCATATTTTACTCCTATGGGCTTTGTTCACCAACCGGTCCAGCCCAGTACCTTATATCATGCAGTTGGCCCACCAGGCTATATACTCCAGCCTGTTTAGCCTACTATGCTGGTTCTTCAGCCCGTTTTGCAAATGGGCCAGCCCTGCCTAGTTATTTAGCAGGCCCAGCCCACAGGTCTCTCGGGTCCCACAGGTCTCCTGGGTCAAGCGACCACTTTACCACATGCTTTTCATACCATGATCCTTCAGGATCCCGCTAATGGTGCTTGGAACATGGATACATGTGCGAGTTCTCACCTTAATGATTCTGTTACTAGTCTTAGTGATGTTTTTAATACTTGCATTTATTCTTCTGTCTCGGTTGCTGACGGTCATACTATACCCGTCGGACATAGTATTTTTTCAACTCCTCATAGGTCCCTTCATCTTAATAACGTGCTTATCACCCCTAATATTGTCAAAAATTTAATTTATGTTCGTTAGTTTGTTTGTGACAGATGAGGTGTCATTTTATACACTTTTTCGGGGTCATTTAACCCCCTAAATTATGCAAATATGCTCAAAATATGTGCTTAATCGTTTCTTTTTGTATTTTTAGCACTTGGATGGCATTTGGAGGGAATACACGTGACTTGGGCTCATTTGGGGAAGAAACGGACGAGATTACAACTCTACACCAAAGTCAAAGAAGAAAAGGGCACACGAACCTTGGAGACGGCGTCACAATTACTTGTGACGGCGTCAGAACATCAAAGAGACGGAGTCAGGAAATTTGAGACGGCGTCAGAACTTAACCGACATAATGATGCCGTAGAAGATTCGGCGAAGCGACGAAGTCAGGATTACAAAGCGACGCCGTCGCGATCGTTTTTCTATATATACAAACTCGTTTTTAGGGTTTTGAGTATAGAACTCGAGAGTCATTATTAGCGTATGAATATTATCAATAGTTTGGCCGTTTTAGGGTTTAAAAACCCTCTTGTATCACCATTAATTCCATGTTTTGATCAATCAAGTTCTTTATCCTTTAATCTTGCAATATGTATATATGTTGTCTGATTAATCATTGTTCTTCGCTTCTCTTTAAATGCTAGGCTAAATCTATTAGTGTTTACATATGATTGCATAAGAATTAGTTTTTAGATCCTTTTAATATTGCTTCTTGTTGATAGGTGTGTGCGTTAGGCTCTGAAAAACTAGCTTCTTAATTGCTTGCGAAGACGTCTAAGGAAATGTAATTGTGTAGAAAAGATACCATCGGTAATAGTCTTCATACTACCTTACCCATATGTGGTTGATCACCTTTTAAGTGTTTTAATGCATGTAATGTACTCTTAGGGGTCTTTGTAATAGTCTTCATACTACCTTACTTGTGCGTTTCCTTAACGGAATATTACATAGATGGCGGGTTCGTGTAATTCGTTCATGACTTAAGAAATACTTACACATCACATCACAAGAGTGACAAAGAAATAGTATTAGGAGAAGCAAACTAAGGATTAATGCATGATTAAGTAAACATATTTATTTACCTATACGAGTTTCCACATTAGTTTAAATTTAATTTCAGTTATTTAGTTTAATTAGTTTAAAACCAAACGCCCTTTAAAACCGAGATTTTACCTTCTTTCTTAAAAATATAAAAACACAAAAATAATCTTCTTTCAACCCTTAGAATTTAGTTACGTTTAGTTCGAGCCTTTCCAACCTATTCTCCGAGAGAACGATAACAACCCCCGAGTCTTTCCTATACTACACAACAACGGTTAGCTACTCCGCATAAGGAGTTGTAAAACCTGGTGTGTTACAACGACCACATCAAGTTTTTAGCGCCGCTGCGTAGGGAATAGTTAGGTTTCGGATTTTATTTAGCTTAGGTCTACTCACCTGATTCCTATCAAGTGAGAATTTTAATTTATAGTCAATTAGTTTTCTGGTAGTCTATCTTTTCTTTGTTCCCTTTGTTTTGTTAAACTCTTTTCGTTAACCACTATGAGAGACAAAAATCATGTCTGCCCTCTAGGAAATTATTCCATACCTAGCCACGAGGGCTATCGAAACACCATTGAGCTCCCAGATGGGAATAATGTGGTGCCTCTGCTATCCGACACAATCTGGTTGGTGCAAAATAGATGCTCATTCCATGGACTTTGGTCCGATGACCCAAACCAACATCTTAAGGATTTTCTAAGACTTGTGGACTTACTTGACCTTGATGTTGCAAATGAGGAAAGGACACGTCTGTGTTTATTTCAATTTTCCCTTCGCGATCAAGCCAGCAATTGGCTTGAATGTCTTCCTACAGGATCCATCTCCACTTGGGAGGATCTTACTACCCATTTCCTTGCTCAATTCTTTCCACCGGAAGGACTTCTAAACTTCGAAATGACATCTTGATGTTCCACCAACATCAAGGTGAATCTCTCTCTGAATCATGGACTCGTTTCAAGGACTTACTCCAAAACGTCCCTCATCATGGCATTGACCTTTGGCTCCAAATCCAAATTTTCTATGATCATGTCTCTATTCATCTTAAAATGGAGATTGACCACGCCGCCGGCGGTAAGCTCCGCGATAAGAACGCCGAAGAATCTTGGGAAATCATAGAGAATCTCGCTCTTGGCGTGCTTAATGAGGTCACTACTCCCAAAAAGCGACTAAACAATCATGAGGGTTGGAATGATCCAAGAGACTTCGCCAAGCCAGTCAAGGCAATTTCTTTACCGCAAGATACATCGAGAACGCTCGACTGACGACTTCTTGAGCTTGAAGATCAAATTAGCTTCTTATTAAAAGGATCAAGAACGATGATGTTCGTCTAAATACGTATCAAACAAATGACCCTCATGATATAATATATATATATATATATATATATATAAATATCAATATATATATTATATATAATAATTCTATTAAAGTAGTGTAGTATCATATAATTTTATCAAAAAATAAAAAGTGTTTTGGACCATGGATCTATATTTTGATTAAGATGAACATAAATTGTCATTAAATGAAAATAAAAAATAAATTAATTATTTTTTGATATAGCATTGAAGGTAATTTGGTAAATCCTGTTTGATTAAATATATGTTACATAATACGTCTATTAGCCTCCATAACTCTTATTTAACTCACCTCATAAATTATCCTTGTGACTAAATATTATATTACAACTAAAACATTCATCATCATTAATATCATCCCCTTAAAAAACACTAATCGATAGATCCAACGGTTTCAGGGTGTACGGGTTCGTGATGTGCGAGTGTGTGGTGTGCGAATGTGTGGTGTATGATTCGGTGTACAAGTTCGTGGTGTAAAGAGTCGTGGGGTATACAGTAAGTGGTGGTGAACGCGTCTGGTGTACAGTTTCCGTGGTGTACAAGTTCATGGTGTACAATTCGATGGTGTTACGAGACGTTGGAGTACAGAGTCGGTGGTGTCGAGTCGGTGTTGATGCGAGTTCGGGTGGTGTTACGATTCGATGAGTACGAGTTCGGTGTGTTACGATTCGGTGTGTACAAGTCAGTGTGTACAGATCCCAGTGGTGTACGAGTTCGTGGTGTATAGAGTTTTGCTTCAAATAAATAAATAGATATGAAGATGTATCACGAAAAAATACTACCATAATAATGTCATGTTAAATTGAAAAATTAAATGTTTAGAATAATAAAAGTTAAAAATGTTACATAAAATGCGGGCATTTAATCTTGCAAATATAAATTTGGTTATTTACTAAATTGTCCTTTGACTAGATATTTATTACACTAACAACATTCATCCACCATTAATATCATCTAACATTAATCAATAGATCCAATGGTTTATATTACTTCTTATTTTAACAATTTTAAGAAGCTACACCACATTAACCCTCCTCTATATATATATATATATATATATATATATATATATATATATATATATATATATAATACATATATAATACGTAAGCTAAGTATCATACAAATTATTCTTAGGAAAGAGTAATAAGTAGTCAACACTGGTATCGTTCTCCTTGGTGAGAGGTGAATGGAAAGTTACGGTTATGTCGGGAATCGAGCTTGAATGTCATAAAAGATTTAATTTTGGATTCTATTTCTACTAATGAAAATGCAAAAACATATAAAGACAAGTAAACAATTAAAGCATTTAAAGATTAAGCACGGAAAAAAAACATTAACGGGAATTTAAAAAAAACGCGACATTTAAGCAAGTAAATTAAAATTTTAACCTAAAAATGCAAATTTAATTTCTAAAGGTCCTAAATGATTAAAATTAATTTTAGGAAAAAAGAATTATATTTTTTGACTTTTTTTTATGAATTAAAAACTAATTTAATCTAAAAATATTAAACTATTTTATAAAAATCTAAAGCTACAAAATGGGTTTAACGGCTTATTTGAATAAGTTGGTAATAAGCTATTTAGGGCTGAAAGCTTAAAGCTACAAAAAGGGCTTATATGAATACAGGCCCAAGGATCTAACGAAAAAGACCCAAGGGCGCAGTGGTAAGTGTGTGTGTGTGTGTAAAGCTAAGGTCGCAGGTTCGAGTCCTGGCCCTTAGTTTTTGCACTTATTTTTCTTTTTGAAAACTTTTTGAAAAAACTTAAAGAACACGTGAAAATAAGCAACTTAAAAAAAACTTATTACTGAATCTTGGAAATAAGCTTGATAAATGCGGAAAAAGGTGACAGATTAGGCTTATTGAAAACCATTTAACTTAGTTAAAACTGTTTGCTTTTATAAGCACTAAAAAGACCAATAAGCTAATATAAGACTAAAAAGCTAAGAACAGATCTACACTTAGACCTAATAAGCATAAGGGATTAAAAATAAGCAAATTCAAAAGCTGAAAAACCACTAAAAAACATATAGACAGCAGACATAAAAAAGTCTAAAAGGACTTTATACAAAATTTTAAGCTAGATATTTAATCAAATAAACACTTCAGAAAAAGCTACTAACCAAAAACAGATGAACCTCTATACGTAAGAGACTTAAATAAGCTGCATAAACAGCCCCCCAAATCCTTAAAATCTCATGACTATTTTTGGCAATAGTATCTTAAAGGCTAAACTAAGCCTAAATTGATTCACTTTGGCACATTATGAGCCAAATTAAGCATTCAAACAACACTTGAAATGCAAATAAAAGGACTTAGCTTAATATTGTAGTTTTAGGAAATTATTAAAATGGCAGCTTTAAGAAACTTATTAAAACAGACTTCAAACTTAAGAAAACTACAATTAAACTTACTAAAACTAAACTTAAGGCTTAATTTGAGCTTAATCAAGCTATCCTAATAACCAATAGTAGCACAAGCAGTTTTAACTGCTTGTGCCAAACACCCCCTTATTTTCTTAAATACCAAAAACAGATTATAAAAACTTGTAAAACATGAAAACAGATTTAGCATAAGGTTTTTGAAAGACATTTAAGCAATAAAATCACAAAGTAAAGAACTTAACAATAAGTTGGAACAAAATGCATATTTTTGGATTTTTGAGACTGATTTTATCAAAACTAAGTAATACTTAAAATCAATAGATGAAAAGCTTTAAACCAAATCAAATAAGCAACATTAAAACTGAATAAGCAAAATTTAAAGCAAAATAAGCATAATTAAGCAGTTAAATAAGCAAATGCATAAAATAAGCTAAAAATGTAAAATAAAAGTCTAACCTTTGTCATTTGCTCAAAACTAAGACTAAATGCTCTTAGAGCTAATCAACTAGCTCTAGCTTATTAAAGATAAGCTAGTAAGAAACCATAAGCCCTTCCCTTTTTGGCTTATCATCCATTAAGCTAAAATCCACAACCCTTAACCAATTGACTTGAAATGTAACAAACAAGCTCAAATAAGCTTTTAGGGGCTTATTTGAGCTGAATACACATTTAGCTTATTAAGACTTTTAAGTAAATTACATAAGAGAAAAATGAATTAAAAGAACACAAATGACTTTAAATGAAAAGTGATTTTTATTAATTAAAAAAGAATTACAATAAGCTGAGTTTCATTAAATTAAGCATAAAATAAGTTGTAAAACCTACTCTACACTACTCCTACTCCTACTCCTAGATTAATTGCCTCTCACTGTGTGATCCTCTACTCTATTTATAGTGATGAAATAAAGGTTCTAGGCCTTTGAGGAGCTCCCCCATCTTCAATCCTGGCCTTTCAATCCAAACCGCCTCATTTCCATCAATCTTGGACCTTTGGATTGTGTGCACGTCACATCCTCCAATAGGATATCCCCTGATTGCCAGCGTGGCTAGTTGCTTGTCAAATGTGTTAGGTGAGCCCTTCTAGAAACAAAAGGGCGTATGGGGTGAAGAGTGTTTTACCCTAGTTAACAATTCGTTGCAATATGTATAAAATGGGAGGGAGGAGAAAGATAAACAGTAATTTTGACCGGGTGTATTTTGTTTGACTAAATATTGATTGGTATGTTGGGCCAGTGATATTTCTTTTTGGGCTTGGATAGATTTTGGACTATTAATGTAATAGATTTAGAATTTGGATCAAAGGTTTATAAAAGGGCTTTTGTTTTTTTTATAATTCAAGGCTTAATGGGCTGACCCGACCTATTAAGTGGGCCCACGTTGGTTCATAGAAAATGGGTACGCCTTCGGCTTCGGTTTTCCGCGCTCTTTCCATTCCCGTGCTTGGTTTTGTCTGTTTTGCTTTATTTTTGTCCTTTTTGTAACATATTTATACATGCAAGACATAATTCACGAAATACACAAATACAATGCATTTTTATGTATTTTTGGTCATTATTGGTCTTTTTAGCTCGTTTTATTAGATAAAAGGTATGTGTATTTAAGCACATACCAAAATCCCCATACTAAGCTATTGCTGTGTCCTCACGCAATGTCATAATCATACTTAAAAAACTAAAAATTTCCTCCTCTTAGACTAATTACCTCAAAAAGTAGCTTAGTGTTCATCTAAGGGGAGTAAGAAATCACTAGTTTTGAAAAGCTCCTTGTTTTTCCATTTTTATGCATTTATTATTATTCATACATATCATAACTTCACGAAACAAGAAACACTAAAAGAATAAATTAACCGTCCTTGATTTTTCACCCGCCCCAAACCAAGCTTAAAAACGAAATCATTGTTAGATATAAGTTAAGATGCTAACACTACTCATAGATGCAAATTGTGTATGCAAAGCTACTTTCTGCTCTCTTATTCCTAAATCCTCTAAAGATTTTATTATTATTATTTGTGACAAATCAATTAATGTCTTATTCATATAAAGTAAACCCGGTTTAGACCATAATGAGTTTGAAATCCTTTCCTAAGAGACGATATGGTGAGAATAAGGTCCACATTAAGGTTCTAAATTCGCATGATTTAGGGGTTATCCTTTTTATTTCATCCGAAATAACTCAACTACGAGTCTAGAGATGGAGGCTTTATTTAGATAATCTCGGAGTTGAAATTTAGCTTTATTATTATTATTATTGCAACATTATTAAACCTCGAACCTTTAAACAACTACCACATCGGTATGCGAGCCGACCATGGTTCATGAGTCTTATTTCGACCTCGGTGATCCTCGACCTTTTTGAAGGCTGCAATATTGGTTATGAGCCGGTAAGATGCAGCAAACTTTTATCAGTCTCGGATTATTAGTATGTGCCTTATTTAGAAGACTTCCACATCGGTTGTGAGCCGCCAAGATGTAGTGGTCTTATTTCGGCTTCGGTTTATTACATAACTATTATTATTATAGCCAAATTTCAATTCCTGTGGTCTTTTAACTACCTAGACAACGGTAATGAGCCGTCAGGAATCGGTAGCCTATTTCCCCACAACACTGACAAAACCTCGATGTGTACTTTACTTTCACCAGAAGGAATCTCTAGGAAGTGACTTAAACTAAGAATCGCAAAAACCTAAAGCAACTTTATTTATTCAACAATTATATAAAGTTTATTAAGCTGATGGGAGCAAAAAGCCACAATTAACCTCTATGAGCTCTAAAGAGTTCCAACTACTCTACGTTTAGCATCTAACTTATATAAAACTCTATCATTTTTCGTTCTTCGCAAATTTAAAATCTTTAATAAAAAAGATCCGCGAATACTTAGTCTAATAAAATAAGCTTTGCATATTTAAAATCTATCATGGAAACTTGCAAACTCTTGGCTTTTTCAAGCTAAAATTCGCGTTTTAAAGCTTCTTGTATAAAAGACTAGTAAAAGCTTAAATTTATATAAGTTAAGAGGCAAGCTAGAGCGCAACATGCTCAATTAAGTCAAAGTTTATTCCTTAAAAAGACAAAACTATGTGTTAAAACACTTATTTTATTTTTGAAAAAAATTAAATTTTGACATAAAATTACATATTTTTGGTGGAAAAACGGGATTACGTAAAGACAAGGCAAATGCAAGTAAGATCAAATCGAAAGATCCCCCCCCATACTAGAACTACGCATTGTCCTCAATGTGAGATTGTCACCCCCATACTAATTTCAAGGCATAATCCAAATATTAAGGGGTCTCTACGCAAATCTAAAGCCGTTTATTAATTATGCTAATAGATAAACGTTAATCAATAAGATATAGGATATCGGATTCACATATATAAGCATGCGAAGGATTGAAGATCGAGTGAACGATGGACAAAACCACAAGCACGAGAGTCTTCATAATCCGAACAATCCTGGACATAAAACACAAAACACGAAACACGAGAAAGGAAGAGGCGAGCCTCCTCACATCACACTTATTGATAAATATTATACTAATATACTATTACTAAGGATAAGTATGGGTTGCCACCCACGAAGCGCTTGTTTTGTGCGAGTCTCTAGCTTGACTCTCCCTATATCATCGTGATATTAAAGACGAAATAAGTGGAAGAGCAAACTCCTATTGGATATTCATATGCCACCGGCTCTAAAGAAGAAAAATGAAAAGCAGATATGCCGGGGTCAAAAATGATATCCTCACTCCCGGGGGAGAGAGGAAGAGAAGAATTCACCGGATAGGTGAAATAAGGAAGAAAAATTCGGATAACATATGTAAAGGAAAGATACTGGCGATCCTCAAAGGATAAGCTCACATATGTTGGAGAAATTTTTTTCTTATGAATGCCGGGGTCAAAAACTTTGTCCTCAGTCATCAAATCATCAATTAGAGCATCATATAAAATCTTCTTCCATTCATTTTCTTTAGATTCCAAATCAAATAAATCATCATTCTCTTCGAGAGGCGGTTAATCGGTGAACCCCTCGAGAATGGAAGCAACGCTTATCTTAAGAGTAGAAGGATCATGGTGAAGTAGAAACTCAATCTCATCAACATCGCCACCTGGGTCAAAACATTCATCCTCATTAAAATCGGAAAGAGGTATGACAAGCAAAGTCGGGTCATCAAGGTTAGAAACATAAGAGTCCTTACTCTCGATGTTCTATAACACCTCATCCAAAAGAGGATTTACGTCACTAGAGATGTATTCGTCATCGAATTCGAAAAGAAGGTTCGAGTAAATTTTAACATTATCTTTCGGAACGCCCTTGTCGGATAGTGACTCGTCATCACTAGAGGTAAAATCATCATTTGAGTTGAAGAGAGGGTTAGAGAAAGTCACGGATTTTTCCTCATAAACGTTAACAAGAGAGAAATTATTACACAAAGGTAAATCACTATCACTCCCGGATGTATCCTCAGACTCACTTGGGATTGGAACAAGGTCCTCAATACTAGACTTTATGAATTCGTTTGATTCCTTTTCAGGAATAGTGCTAAGTTCCTCATTCCCCATGATGAGAGAGTCCTCGGGCTCCAAAGTCGGTAAAATGGGTGTGATTGCAATAGACAAAGGTAGTTTAGAAATAATATCTCTCAAAGGAATAGATCTTTCCTCGTAATCATAGTCATCATCGTCATCATAGCAAAAAGATTTGAAACGTTGCGAAGGATAAGTACTAAGATTAGCCACCTGCTTTAGACGCTGAAGCTCTTTCTTTTTATTAATCTCAATACTCATTCCATTAAATTTACTTTTAAGCTCATCAATCATATCTTCACATTCCCTTCTAAAACGAATATCTATTTTCTCATTACGATAATCTTGAATCAGTAAGTCATTACTTAAACTTAACATTTCATCTAAATAATGCTGCTTTAGATCCTCCATTTCTTGGATACTTATTTCTTGAAGAGGTGATTGATTGATGCTAGCCGCTTGCTCTTGTTGAAGTAACTTTTCACAAAATGATTGCATCATTTGAAGAAGTTCATACAACTTTTGCTGGAGGTCCTCTTGAATACTCGGAGGCTAATGATTGATGGAATATTACGAAGGTTGGTCAAAACTAGAATAGTTAGGCTCAAAATAGTTTTGGTTTATCGGTTGACATTGAAAACTTTCATGAGGACCCCTATAGTTTTCACAATTATATCTATATACCTATGGTAATTTAATCACAGACGCAAGCTTTATATGTTTAGAAGCTATGATACGTTTTAGGGTATATTTCAAAAACAGTCCCAATTTCCAACTCAAAACCTTTTATAAACATTATTTTATTTATTCTAAGGACCTAACCCAATGCCTATACACTAAATCCCAAAACACCCTCAAGATCATAATCATATAAATATTTACAGAACTTAAACATCCATTTTCATGGATTAAAATTAAAGAAAACAAGAAATAAAAAAGGTAGAACAAATAAAAGAAGATTAGGCTTACAAAAATGAAGATTTAGACTAGTGAATCAAACAAGAACACCCTTTCTTGTGTTGGCTGAATTCGAACCAAAGAAACCCAAGATTACTAAGCTTCTAAACCTTCTAAATATCACCAAGAATCTCCCCAAGAAAACCCCAATCAAAAGCTTCAAGAAAACTCAAGAAAACAAGCCCTAAACTCCTTCAAATCTTCATGAAATTGCACCAAACTTTGCAAGAGGCTTAGGGATGGTGTTATAATGGATAAAAGGAGTATAAAAATTTTGTGTGATGGTGGTGGTGATGCTAGTAATTTTGGCAGCAATGGAGTCCAAGAAGGAAGAAGAGAAATTTTTTGAAATGGTGAAAGATGAAAGGATTTTGCATGTATAGAAAAATGGAATGAATGATGAAGTTATAGAAAAATGAAAAGTTGGTTTGTGTGTGGTGTTAGCCAAGCCGGCCATAGGGCCTTGGTTAGTGTGTTTATAATTTTTTTTTTGATTTTTATGTTATAAGTTTATTTAAAGTATTGTGTAAGGTAATTTAAGAAAAGGTAAAGTTTAAAGGTAAAAACGCGAGTTTTAGCAAGAATTTTCGTAAACGCGAATCACAACGGAAAAATGTAAATGATGAAAATTATAATCGTCGATGCTTAACGTGGATTCGCCGATTCTTTGTAAACGTCGCGTAAATTACAATCGTAAGCCCTAATTTCTTCCTGTTTTGTCGTGAGTTCATATTTCAACATAAAAATGAAAATTATATTTAATACTCGAGAATAAAATAACGACCTGAAATTGACGGATTGTCACAGCATTTCCCCCTAAAATAGAATCTTCGTCCCTGAAGATCAATTCATTTTCTTGCCCTTTTCTTGTTAAAGTCAAAAAGATGTGGGTACTTCTTCCACATTTGGTCTTCTCTTTCCCAAGTGTATTCCGGTCCACGACTCGAGTTCCATCGAACTTTAACTATCAGGACGACTTGTTAAGTTGTTTCTCTTCTTGTCCATGATTTCAATGGGTTATTCAATGAGAAATGCAATTCTCGTCGTTTCCTTACTTCGTTCAAATGGATTGATAAGCGTCTTCATCGTTAGACACTTCTTTATGTTCGAGACATGGAACGTATTATGTATCCTAGAAGCTATCGGGGTAATTCCCGTTTATATGCCACGGGAACCTATTCGTGATAAATCATGAAATGGTCCAATATAAAACGGGACTTAATTTCCCACGTTTTCACAAATCGACAACACCTTTCCACGTGATACTTTCAGCATAACTTTGTCACCCACTTCGAACTCCAAGGTTTACGTCTCAACATTTATAACTTTTTGTCTACTACGAGCAACTAATAATCGGTTCTTGATTTGCATAATCATCTCTGTCATTTCACGAATCATTTCTGGTCCCGTGAGTTGGGCATCTCCAACTTCACTCCAACATACAGGTCGATTCTACATTCCTTTCGTATAGAGGCTTCGAAGGTGCCTAGCTTTAAATACTAGCGTCGATAACTGTTATTGTTTATATGAAAATTCAGCCAAAGGTAATGTGCTTATCACAGCCATACCAAAGTCAATCACGCAAGCACGCAACATGTCTTCCAATGTTTGTATCGTCTTTCACTCTGACATCAGTTTAAGGTTGGTATGCAGTGCTCATTTTCCAAATTGTCCCCAAGATTTTTGAAGGAGATCTCCAAAACCTTGACGCGAAACAAGGGTCCTGTCTAAAATAATCGTCAAGCGCACCTCCGTGCCTACAAACAATCTCCTTCAAATACAATCTAGTGAGCTTCTCCATTTTATACTTCTCATTCATCGGAATAAAGTGAGCAGATTTAGTTAATCTGTCAACAATGACCCAAATTGAATCATATCCAGATGGTGTTCTTGGAAGCTTTGTAATGAAATCCATCGTAATTCTCTCCCATTTCCAAACAGGGATTTCCGGTTGCTGAAGTAATCCTGACGGCTTTTGGTGTTCAGCTTTGACTTAGCACATGTCGTCACTTACTGACATATGTCGCAATATCAGCTTTCATATTCGGCCACCAGTATAACTTTCTCAAATCATGGTACATTTTATCCGATCCAGGATGAATGGAATATTTTGATTTATGAGATTCCAACATGATTAGGTCTCTTAATCCTCCAAATAATGGTAACCATACTCGTCCCTTCAGACATTTCGTACCATCGGATCTAACTTCAAACGGCTCCCCTTCGCCACGAAATCCTTCGGCACCAATATTTTCCTTTTTGCACGCTTCAACTTGTGCATTTTGAATTTGTCCGGGTAAATTGTTATGTACAAGTTACCACCTAAAGCACTTGCAACTCGAATCGGTTCCTTTATCCTTCCTATGCTAAACGCATCAGCGGTCTACATTCGCCCTTTCCCGGGTGATAAGAATTAACATGAATCGTAATCCTCAGAAGTTCTATCTATTCTACGGCTGCTTTATTTAGTCCTTTTGATCCAAAAGATTATTGTAGGATTTGTGTGACTCGGTGTCTACCGTACATTTAGTGCCGTACAATAATGTCTCCATAATCGAAGAGCAAAAACCACCGTCTCCAACTCCAAGTCATGGGTCATATAATTTTCTTCATTCTTTCTAAGTTGCCTAGAGGTAGACGCACAATCACTTTTTTCTCGCTGACTCAAAAACAGCTCCAAATCCTTTAAGGGATGCATCACAATACACAACAAAGTCTTCGCTTCCTTCGGGTAGTGATAATATTGGCGCACTACATAATTTCAGCTTCAATGTTTGAAATGCCTCTTCTTCGTCGTCGCCCCACACATACGGATTATATTTCTGAGTGAGTTTAGTTAATGGTTTGGATATTAGAGAAAAATCCTTAATAAACCTTCGATAATAACCTGCCAAACCCAAAAATTATCGCACTTCTGTTGGTGCAGTCGGTGCAGCCCAATTTTTAATGGCTTCGATCTTCGCAGGATCAACATGAACTCCACTACTATCAATTACATGGCCAAGGAATTGCACAGAATCAAGCCAAAACTCACATTTTGAAAACTTATAGTACAACTTTTCGCTCCTTAGCAAATTCAAGATAGTCTTCAAATGTTCACCATGTTCTTCTTTATTTTTGGAATAAATTTGAATGTCATCAATGAATACGATTACGAACTTATCAAGATACGGCATGCACACGCGATTCATCAAATCCATGAATACTGCAGGTGCATTAGTTAGTCTAAAACGCATTACTTGAAACTCATAATATCCATAACGAGTTCTAAACGCTGTAATTAGAATGTCTTCCTCGCGGATACGAAGTTGATGATAACCAGATCGTAAATCAATCTTCGAATAAACACTAGAACCTTGTAGCTGATCAAATATGTCATCAATCCTCGGTAATGGATATCGATTCTTGATCGTCAACTTGTTCAGTTCTCGATAATCAATACACATTCGGAACGATCCATCTTTCTTTTTCACAAACAAGACCGGAGCTCCCCACGGTGACGAGTTCGGTAAAATAAAACCTTTCTCCGATAACTCTTGCAGTTGCTTGGACAACTCCTTCATGATGGTGCTAAACGATATGGCGCACGCGCCACAGGTGCAACACCGGGAATAAGATCGATACGGAATTCAACTTGCCTGGGTGGCGGAAGTCCAGGTAATTCTTCAGGAAATACCTCTAGAAAATCTCGGATAACAGGAACATCTTCTAATCGCTTCTCCTTTGATTCTTGTTCAGTTACTTGAGCTAAGAATAGCTCACAACCCTTCTCGATATACTTTTGAGCCTTAATGCAAGAAACAATCTTCAATCGGGAATTATTTCTATCGCCTTCGATAACCAACGTCTTACCCTCCAGGGGAATTCTAACCTTTTTCTCTCCACACAAAATAGCAGCATCATATCGTGATAACCAATCCATTCCAATAATGATATCAAAACTTCCTAGTTCTATTACCACTAAATCGATTAGAAAAGAACGGTTTAAAAGATTAAGTGTGCACCCTATTAATACATTATTGGTACTTACTACTTTTCCATCGGCCAATTCAACATCATAGCAAGTATCTAACTCAACTGGTTCAATATCAATAAGGGTACTAAAATTTGTAGACACAAAACTTTTATCGGCACCCGAATCAAATAAAGCAGTAGCATATCGATTATTGAGTAAGAATGTACCAGTAACGACTTTCAGATCTTGCTGAGCATCCACAGCTCCCAACTTGTAAACAGCTCCACGGTTATTTCCACCTTGTCCATTCTTTTTCAACTTAGGACAATCTCTCTTTAGGTGACCCTTTTCATTGCAATTGAAACAAGTCATATCTTTTCTGTCGAGGCACCTACAAGCAGCAGTCTTGTGTCCCAACTTACCACACTTTCCACATTTCCAACAATCCCCAGCATGCTTCTTATTCTTGCACCGTGGACAAACTTCGTTGTCATTTGGTGCAACATTGGTCATAGCTCCAGCGTTAGCCCTTCTTTGGTTTTGCCGACGATTGTAATCGCGTCGGTTGTCACCACGACCACCACGATCTCCTTCACCTTTCCTCTTTTCACCTTCAGAAACCTCATCAGTCTTGTCTTGTATTATTTGTCCCATGAGCTGATAAGCCATACGGACAGCTTCATCAATACCAGCAGGCCTCGACGATGTCACATCACCACGTATATTCTTCGACAATCCACGAATATACTGTTCCACCTTCACCTGTTCAGGCTCCACCATTCTAGGACACAACAAGGCCAATTCATGGAATCGGTTTGTATACCCATCAATGTCAGTCCCTTTTAACTTCAAGTTGTACAATTCTTGCTCCAGCCTTTGCAACACACTTCGAGGACAGAATTCCTCAGTCATCCACTTTCTCACCTCAGTCCATGGAGTACCATTAGCAGCATCAATACCCATGGAAGCAATCCTTCCATTCCACCAAGTCAATGCACGACCTTGGAGAGTAGCAGTTGCAAATTTCACCTTATCCCTTTCTTTGCAATCACTGATTCAGAACACAGATTCTAGTTTCTCAAACCACTAACATAATCCCACGGCACCTTTGGTGCCTTTAAAAGGTTGTGGGTCACACTTCATGAATGTTACGTAAGTACACCTAGTAATTTTGGGCGCTGCCGGTCCCGCGCACACCACCGGCTCCAGCACCACCGGCTCCAGCACCACCGGCTCCAGCACCACCGGCTCCAGCACCACCGGCTCTAGCACCACCGGCTTCAGCACCACCGGCTCCAGCACCACCGGCTCCAGCACCACCGGCTCCAGCACCAACCCCAGGCTCAACACCACAGGCTTCATCCGCCACCCCAGGCTCTTTCGGTTTCATATTTGTTGCCAGAAAATTCACCATAGATGCGGCAACTTTGTTTCCCAATAAACCTCGCGCATACGTCCTCAGACATTGGCTTTTGGCGCATGATCGCATTACAACACAAATAAAATCATAATGAGTATTCATTCAATGATTGTATTAAGCAAAAGGAACAATTTAGAAGAAACAAGAAAAGAAAGGTAACAACAACATGACATAGAATTAGAACCAAAAGATAGTCATTTCATTAATCACCAATAAGTTACAAGTTGCATTGTCATACATTACATGTCACCATCTAATGCTATACAACTCCAAAAGACTAGTCCTACTAACTGACATCGCAGTTTAGTTAGTGATTTCACAAAGATACTAACAAATGAAAAGCTAATCTACTAAGAGTCCACTAGTGGTATCCACGTGGCTCAGAAGGATCCCTCGGTCCCATTAGAAAAATTTCTTTAATTTCTTTCTTCTCGAAACTTCGGTATCCTCCCCCTCATCAGATGGAGGCTTTGGAACAGCCCCAATACGAACCATATCTAAATAAAACCTCTTGTTTCACACTCGGGACTCGTGTAAACTCCTCTCAGCAATATCACGCTCCATATGAGCCCACGCCAACTTAGTCTCAGTCTCATCCAACCTTTTCTTCAAAGTAGCATTCTCCCCACTCTCCAAACGCGAGAACATACTCCTCCGTCGAGAACATTACCCAAAGCACGCTTGACCATATTTCCAAATCATGATAAGTATTATCCCTTGTCTTTCTCCCCGATTTAAACCTAGATTTGAGAAAAGTAATATCAGCTAATGGCATGTAACCCAAACTCAGCCTCCGTAAGTCGAGCTCGTCACGGGTCTCATCCAAATCATGTCTCAAATCCAAAGTGCCAATCCACTAACAAGGATAAGTCACAGCAAAAGATGACAATCTCCTACCTCATATATAAGCCCCTCGAAGTACACAGAATTAGCATAAGCTTTGGGTAGAAGTCCCAACAGTAGCCTCGGGTGCAACATCAACCTCGGGTGCAACCTCAACCTCGGGTGCAACATCATCTTCTCGTCCTTCCTGACTCTGAATACAGATGATACAGAAATCAATGCCTCCCATTAGGTGCTTCGAATCAGAAGACTACGTCTCTAGGTGGCGGGTTTGGTCACCCTCCACATTCATAAGGAGATATCTTCAACTCCGTGCGCAGCGTCTATCGACCTCAATCTCTACATACACCCTCATCTCGATATAACCCATTATTAACAAGAGCGAGTCATTCATATCATCATCCTCCTCTAACCAACCATTCATATTACCGGGCTGTGGGTTAGGATGTTGGGCAAACTGATTCCCATGCCCATTATTTGGTTCCGGTTCTTCTTCGGGTTCTTCCTCAGGTTCTTCTTCATTATCCCCATTATAATCTACTAACTCCTCATCATCGGGAATGTCAACCATTTCGTTGGGATCATGGAATCGCGAGCTCGAAGAGCTGCGTGGTTTTGCGCCTCGCGCGGGAATAACAACATATGGATATTTTTTCGCGGTCTCCCGAGAATACCGTTCGGTTCCGTTAGGTAAATGATTAGAGTTCTCTCATGACAATTTGCGTCCCTATAGCGACATCAGTCCTATTGAGTATTAACATATTCTTACAATATATTACATTTATATTCAAATAAATGTAAAAATTTCATTCCTATAAACAATATCACACACATTTTCCATATATATAGTTACTCTCTACTTCCAAATAATTTCCTTCTCATTCTTGTCCATCGGTAATTCAGAGATTTCGCTTGCCACAGTTATCGTTAAAAGATTTCAAAAATTCTTTTGTTCATTTTTCTTTTTGGAAAATCCTTTGTTCTCTATAACTTAAAGCATGATTATCAAACTGTAACACCCTCATTTTCATTATATCCAGCGGAAGGGTCCTATTGGGGTGTTTACATGTTAAATACAATAACTCAAGCATAGAAAACGACTCGAAAAGAGACGTTTTAAAATACATTCATTCGAAATAAAAGTTTACATCATAGGTCCCAAATCATTTCATAATTCATACAACATTTTTGAAATATTCCTCGAATGACATTTATTTAATGGGCCTTCAAAACATTTGGTTTTTCCATAAGCGACAACCAAAATCTCCATCGCCGAATTACCTTCAAGGACCTGAGATAAAACATGCTAAAAGTCAACAATAATGTTGAGTGAATCCATAGAGTTTATATATATATAAACAATAAAATTTTCCGAACACAAGTATCATTTCTCAATATTCATCAGGATATAACGATGTGGCCAAACAAAGTTATATCGGGGGATTATTTATAAGCCTCATGACATTGAACGTTACCATATCAATATGTTAAGGTTCCCAACAAGGTATTGCCTAAAACCTTTAAAAAAAAATATACAACCCATCTGCTATGAGTGCCATATTATTCTCTATACAGCGCATCCGTTGTGTCCATATTTCCTGACACCTTGACGATAGCCCAGTCGTTCCACGGATTGGGGTGGCAACCTACAAATAGTACTATTTTCATGTATAAGCGTTCCCTACCAATTATCCCGAAGTTACAATTCATGATTTCCGCAGGTCTTTTATCTAGCGAGTAAGCTAACTTATAATAATAATCAAGGCAACTAGCATACAATCTCCCTTGTGTTCTATTTTAAAAACAAGCATGTTATCTCCCTCGCGGGTTTATAAAACAATTAAAGTGTAAAAATGCGAGGCTATGAACTCACTTAGTGATGTCGGACGAGAATATCGATGAATAAAAAACTTTCGGAAGTAGGCGCGTCAATCAACCAAGACCTATAACAAATTGTAACGGCCTTAAGTGTATAGTCGATAAAAATAAATGATAATTCATAAATTAAATAAGTATATGTATACATGTAGTTTTTATATGATGATAATGCTCTTGAAATATAATTATTTCACACTTAAAGTTTTATAGGTTTTTAACTTGTTTTTATTAGCCATTTTACTAGTATTGTCCAAATTATCCAAAAAGCCCAATAGGCCCATAAGTAAGTCCATTAAGTGTTTATAGATTAGACGTTAATTCAAACCCAAAGACCAGTCTTAAACCCATTAATTAAGCCCAAAACTAGTGAGAGTTGGGCTTAAAGCCAAGTCCAATATGTCTATTTTAATACATTGGGCCTAGTGTCCCAATTAGGCCTTATGGCCCATTTAAGCTTGTAAATGAGTCTTATTATAAATTTTTGGGTTCTCGAGGTCGGGACATGTTTATTATCAGTAAGTTAACTTTTAAAAACTCCCAAGAAGTGGGTCCTACCACCTCGGGTTTTAGTGGTAAAAACGTTTTATTAATTATAGTGTTCGCTATCATCTCACATATATACTCATCTCTAAATTTTATATACTATTTAGGTTGACAAAAATAGTCCGTATTTTAATAACCTAAATGGATATAATTAAAACTTTACATCCTTAGTTTCATAATTGCGCGTGACGTTATTTACAAATCCAATGATTTACTTTATACTTATTTTTAAGTATACATAGTATTTATGATCAAATTCACTACACAAAGGTCAAGTTACAAATTCGGACTGAAATCTCATTTTCACCATTTTTGTTGCCATTTACAAATCATAATGAATTGGTTGACCATCCAACTGGTTCAGAACCTACATGATTTTATCTAGGTCTCATAGTTTTAACTTTTAACCAACCAGTAGTAAATGACTTTTTGGGTAGCCATCCTGTATAGCAAGGTCATAATCAACTAGTTTTAGTATTTTGTCCATAACTTGCTCAATTTTTACATTCCAATGGGGATCCAATTTGCTACATGATCACAAGACATTTTTCTACAACTTAGAGTATTCAAATCAACTCTCAAAGTTACTCAAAATTCCAGAACTTTCTGTCAACATCAACCTATAATTTTTAGTGATTTTTAGCTAGTTTCAATAGTTGATTAAGTCATTTTAAACCTAGATATATCCTTCGTGAAACTTTTTACCCACGTTACTCAAAGGAGGATTAGTCGAAAAGAAAGGATAGGAACGTCGAAACTTCAAGTCGGGTATCAATAGTCGATAAATAGATAAGTGTCCAAAGAATTTCATGACGAAAGAAAGGAAATAAGAAGTAGATAACAATTGTCAAGTAAGACCGCATCCACAGATGGGTAATTCGATTGGGAAAAGGATAAGGGTACATATGCAGATGTCCCTACTTGTACCACTTGCAAACCATACAAAATCTTGATTTTTCAGAATTACAGTTAAAAATTGATCTTTATCAAAATCTTACGGTGACTACTATTCAGCCTTGCATGGCTCCTTCCAAATTATACGTAGGTGCACGACTATGTATAATTTAGGAATAGCAATGCAATGCTCAGTTCGTCAAACTAATGTCATCATATTTAAATGTATAATCATGCTTAATTATAAGATAGAAATCAAAAATGATTTTACAGAACCGTTCATAGTATGAAAGTAATTTAATTTACAAGATGTTTAATAAATAATTTTATGGTGATAGCAACTATTTATAATTCTCAATTAAAATAACTCATAAAATGATGACAATTTAAATTTTCTCAGGTGATATTATATTAACTTATTAAACAATAAGTGGTTTGCATGAGCGTAATAAAGAGTGGTTCACAAAATGAATGGGTGAAATGATTACAATATGATAGGAAATGAGTTTAGCCAAAATCATCATGAGATCCATGATATCGATGGCGATTGAGAATACGAGGAGAAGAAGTTACAACGCAATTCAAATCATAATGAGTATTCATTCAATGATTGCATCAATCAATAGGAACCACTTAAAGAAATAAGAAAAGAAAGATAACAACGACTCACGTAGAATTTTAGAAATCAAAAGATAGTCATTTCATTAATCACAAACGAGTCATAAGTTGTATCGTCACACATTAAATGTCACCATCTAATGCTATACAACTCCAAAGACTAGTTCTACTAACTGATATCTCAGTTTAGTTAGTGATTTACAAGAGATACTACAAACGATAAACTAATCTACTAAGAGTCACCAGGTGGTCCACGTGGCTCGGAAGGTCCCTTGGTCCCATCAAAAGAAGATTTCTTCAATTTCTTTCTCGAACGCTCAGTACCTTCATCATTGGATGGTGGCTTAGGAACAGTCCCAATGCGAACCATCTCCATATAAAACCTCTTGTTCCACCCATAAGATGTATGTAATCTCCTCTCTACCATATCATGCTCCATACGAGCCAACTCCAACTTCATCTCAGCCTTAACCAACTTCTTCGTCACCCAAAACATGCTCAACGTTTCACAAATCCTGATCAAGTATCCCTCTCTCTTTTTCTCTGATCTTATTCTTTGATTTCAGAAGAGCAATCTCAGTTTGGCATTTGCCCAACTCAGCTTTCGTGACTTTAGATCGTGTACGGGATGCCTATAAATCACGTCTCAATGCCCAAGGTGCCAATCCACCGACATAAGATGAGTCATGAGTAGAAGATGGCTCTCCTACCTCAAGTACACCCCTCAGAAAGTCGTGAATAGCATAATGCCTTTGGGTAATAGTCCCAAAAGTGTCCTCAGGTGCAACATCGGCCTCCTCGTCCTCTAACTCAGAATCGGATGATACAGAATCAGATGACTCCGCATTAGGTGGCTCTGCATTAGGTGGCTCAGAACTGGATGACACACCTCCAGGTGGCGGGGTTTTGTCACCCTCCACTTCATAAGGAAATATCAACTTAGCATCGTCATCGAGATCTCAACATCTTCGTCTTCAATATCCTTATTATTAACACCTTCATTAACACCATCTTTCTCCTCTAACCAACCAATCATAACACCGGGCTGATGTAGGTCAACATGTAGGGCAAATAGATTCACAAGTCCATTATTCGGTTCTGGTTCTTCTTCCGGGTCTTCTTCTGGATCTTCTTCCGGATCTTCTTTTGGGTTTTCTTCATCATTACCCTATCATAATCAACTAACTCCTCATCATCGGGAATGTCAACCATTTCGTTGGGATCATGGACATCCACAACGTGGTTCGGATCGGGAATAACTGGGTTTTCTTCGGGAATAGCTTCGTTCGGTTCGTTAAGAGGGTTAGGGTTCTTCATGACAATCCGCGTCGTATAAATATCTCGTATTAGTATTAAAATAATCACATAATCAACATTTATATTCAAAATAAATGAAAATCTCATATTACAACATATATATATTTTTCCATATATATATCGATAAATAAATCCTTCTCATTCTTGTCCCGTCGGTAATTCGGAGATTTCTATTGCACCGTTATAGTCAAAAGATTTCAAAAATTCTTTCGTTCATTTTTCTTTTTGAAAATCTTTTGTTCTCTATAACTTAAGCTCTTGATACCAATCTGTAACACCCCCATTTTCATATATCTCAGCGGAAGGGTCCTTTGGGGTGCTACGTATTAATACAATAACTCAAGCATAGAAAACGACTCGAAAAGAGACGTTTTAAAATACATTCATTCGAATAAAAGTTTACATCATAGGTCCCAAACTATTCATAATTCATACAACATTTTTGAAATGTATTCTTCGAATGATTTTCTTGAAAAGGGCCTTCAAAATATATGTTTCATTAATATCTCCAAATATCTCCATCACCGAATTACCTTCAAGGACCTGAGATAAAACATGCTAAAACGTCAACAATAATGTTGAGTGAATCCATAGAGTTTATATATAAAAATCATAAAAATATGTTGGGGTTCCCAACATCTAATCTCCGAACACAAGTATCATTTCTCAATATTCATCATGATATAACGATGTGGATCAGACAACGTTAAAGGGGGGATTATTATAAGCCTCATGAATCGAACGTTACCATATCAATATGTTGGGGTTCCCAACAAGGTATGCCCACTATACACCCTCGCTATGAGTGCATATTATTCTCTATACAACGCATCCGTTGTGTCATATTCCCGACACTTGACGATAGCCAGTCGTCACGGATTGGAGGTGGCAGCCTCCAAATAGTACTATTCCATGTATAAGCGTATGCCATCTACCGGCAATTAACAATTCATGATTTCCGCGGGTCTTTTATCTAGCGAGTTAAGCTAACTTATAATAATCAAGGCTACTAGCATACAATCTCCCTTGTGTTCTATTTAAAAAACAACAAGAGGCATAAATCTCCCTCGCTGGTTTATAAAACAATAAAGTGCAAAAATGCGAGCTATGAACACACATAGTTGAGTCGGGACCGAGAATATCGATGAATAAAAACTTTGGAAGTAGGCGCGTCAATCAACCAAGACCTATACAAATTGTAAAAGGGTCTTAGGTTTCTAGTCGATAAAAATAAATGATAATTCATAAATTAAATAAGTATATGTATACATGTAGTTTATATGATGATCATGCTCTTGAAATATAATTATTTCACAATTAAAGTTTTCTATGTTTTTAACTTGTCTTTATTAGCCATTTTACTAGTATTGTCCAAATTAGTCCAAAAAGCCCAATAGGCCCATTAAGCAAGCCCATTAAATTATTGGGTTGATATTATTAACCCAAGACCAGGTCTTAGCCCATTAATTAAGCCCAAGTGGGTTGGGCATAAAAGCCAAAGTCCAATAGTCCTATTTTAATACATTGGGCCTAGTTGCCCAATTATCCTAGGCCCATTTAAGCTTGTAAATGAGTCTTATTATAAATTTTTGGGTTCTCGAGGTCGGGACATGTTTATTATCAGTAAGTTATCTTTTAAAAACTCCCAAGAAGTGGGTCCTACCACCTCGGGTTTTAGTGGTAAAAACGTTTTATTAATTATAGTGTTCGTGTAGACGTAAAATTTTATATACGTTTAGGTTTACAAAAATAGTCGTATTTTAATAACCGTAAATGATATAATTGAAAACTTTACATCCTTAGTTTCATATTTAAGTATATATTACAGATCCAAGGTTACTTTTATACTTATTTTAAGTATACATATACTTATGATCAAATCACTACACAAAGGTCATGTTGCAAATTCGGACTGAAAACTCACTTTCACCATTTTTGATGCCATTTACAAACCATAATGAATTGGTTGATCATCCAATTGGTACAGAACCTACATGATTTTATCTAGGTCTCATAGTTTTAGGTTTTTAGCCAACTCAGTACGTAAGTATGACTTTTTGTGCCATCTGTATAGCAAGGTCAGAACTGATGTCTTTTGGTAAAATGGTCATAACTCATTCAATTTTTACTTTTCATTGGGTATCCAATTAGCCATATGTTCATAACTCAATTCTCTACAACCTAGGTAAATCACATCAACCATTAAGCCAACCCAAAAATCCAGAACTTGCTGTTAACAACAGCCCATAATTTTTAGTGATTTCTAGCTAGTTTCAATAGTTGATTAAGCCATTTTTTACCCTAGATCTATGCATGCATAAACTATTTCACCTCTTGATCATCATATATCATACATATACATATAAATTTAGAAATCAAGAAAAACATATCAAGAACTCATTAAATTTTTACCACAAAAAGTGTAGAAAGATCACAATGATCAAAACAAGAACAAGGATTGATGGAAGCTTCAACTCTAATCTTGATCTTCACCCCAAAAACTCTTGACCACCATTTTTCTTCACCAAATTAGTTTATAAAAATGGTTTATAATCTCAGCCCTTATCTTGATTAAAACCTTCTTGAAAATCTCTTTAAATCGCCTCCAAAATATAGGGTTATACTTAGGAAATCATCTTAGCTAGTGTAGTGTATTTTGATCTTGTAAATTTTGTATAAAATGGGTGTTTGTGGTGTTATAGGTGGCGTCAATATGGAAAGGGAGAGAAAGCAATGCAGATTTTGAGTTAAAATATGAGTCGTGTGTGTTATTTTGGTCAAAAATGAGCTTATATACTTGTAGGAGCAACATGCCCAATGTAAGTGATATAGGATGAGGCTTAATACCAAGGGTTGTGGATCCTTTTTGCCGCCCCTATAAGGGGTAAGTGGGATGAGTTTTTATTAAAACTTGTCCCACAATTTGCAAATGCGGGTATTTTCAAAGTTTGATATTTAAAAAGGTACGATTTGTAGTCGTTTTTCGTAAAACGTAAAAATAGTACGAGACACGAAAAATAAAAACGAATGTAATAAAAATATTTCTATGACATTTTGAAAATATAAACGTCGATGCTTAACGTATGATTCTCCGGTTCTTCGTTGACGTTACTTAATTTGCAAACGTAAACCCTAATTTCTTCCGGTTAATCGTGAGTTCATAACTTAACATAAAAATGAAAATTATAATTAATACTCGCGAATAAAATAACGACCTGAAATTGACGGATTGTCACACAAACAATAGTCAAGTGAAGTTTAAGAAGACTGAAGTAGTATACCACCATAGGATATCTAGTAATTCTAATAAAACAAAGTCTATAACTGCGTGTAATGACAGTTTAAAATCCAAAACTTTGAATGTTAATGATGTTTGTGCTACTTGTGGAAAATATGTGTTTAATTCGAATCATAATGCTTGTGTTTCTAAATATATCCATGACGTGAATGATAGAACTAAGAAGCCTAAAAAAGTACTTATTAGTACTAGAAAACCCAAAAGTCATGCGAACAAATCTGTTGCAACATACCCTAAGAAAACAGTTGCATCAGAATCCACTATCCAGAAATCCAAGAGCTACTATAGGATTCTTTATGAGAAAACTAGTAAGGCATAGAAATGGTGGATAGCACAACAATGCCCATCAGGGTTTAAATGGGTTCCTAAGACAAAAATGAAATGGGTGCCTAAAATTAAGAATGAAAATGTAAAAAAGAGAGTTAGATTTGCCATAGATAATGCATCTAGGATAGCTAATGTCTTGAAACTTACAAATACTTTAGGATCTAATTTGTCATGTGTTCCATCGTCCTCTAATTCTCTTGCAGATTGTTCAACTCGTCCTATTCATTGTTGACTCTGGATGCACAAAGCATATGACGGCAATCTAAAGCTGTTGTGCAACTTTGTTGCAAAATATCTAGGTACCGTTCATTTTGGCAATGATCAATTTGCTCTAATTCTTGGTTACAGATATTTAGTTTAAGGAAATATCACGATCAACATGGTTTATTACGTCGAAGGCCTCAATCACAATCTCTTCTCGGTTGGTTAATTTTGTGACGCGGATTTGGAGGTGGCTTTCCGAAAATCTACTTGTTTTGTTAGCCTCAAAATATTAAGTCAAACTAGGATTCTCGCTCTTTATTTAGTAAACGTTGTAATAGGTTAGAAAAGGGTAAACGGGCTCTTTAATGTAATATAATATTGTAAGTATATCGGGCTAAAGCCCAAAGTAACCCCGAGCCCAACCCAAGAAACAAACCCACGACCCATTAAGCCTAAGAGAGGCCGGCCTATAAGTGTATATAAACGCCTCTCCAAGTGTGAAGAGGGTGTTGGTTCTCATTTGTAACACACACATTTGCAAGAATACAACTATCTCTCTTTCTTTCTCTACTTTCTCTCTCTAAACTTCTCTCTACTTTTCTTATCATTCTTCTTAACTTATTTCTAGGTTAATACTATGGTGAAGTGAAGTGATTATTTGGTCCTAACACACTTTGACTATCACCAAATATGGTAGTGCAAGATGTGAATCTAGAAAGCTCATTAAACAAATTTCTCAACCAAATGGCTTCTTTGCAAGCTTCAGATATCGCCATGTATTCCGCTTCAGTAGTTGATAAGGCAGTAGTAGCTTGTAAGCTTGCCTTACAACTAATAGCACATCCCCCAACAATAAACGCATAACCTGTTAGAGATCTTCTTTGATCCAAATCACCAACATAATCTGAGTCTACATAACCAACTTTCTAATGTTTCTTCTCGAGATCAGCCATGTATCTGCTAACAACACTTAAGGCATAAGATAGATCAGGTCATGAGCATACCATAACATACATCAATGATCCGACCGCACTAGAATATGGAACTTTTGAGATGTACTTATCTTCAGCCTCTGATTGTGGACATAACGCTGAAGATAGTTTAAAATGTGTAGCTAACAGAATATTCACTGGTTTTGCGTTGTGCATGTAAAAACGTCAAAGAACCTTTTAAATATACCCTTTTTGACTTAAGTATACCATTCTAAACTGCCTTTCTCTAATTATCTCCATTCCAATAATCTTCTTTGCTGCACCTAGATCTTTCATTTCAATTTCAGTGTCGGTTATCCTTTCAACTTTTCTAATTTGCGCTTTATTTTGTCACAATTAACATTTCATCAACAAAGCGTAGCATAATATATGGGAGTGAACCCATTAACAAAATTAAGTTAAACACAACTATCATAATCTGATCTTTTGAAACTTTAAGATAGCATAAAGGTGTCAAACCTCTTATACCATTGGCGAGGTGATTGTTTAAGGTCGTAAAGGGATTTCTTTAATTTGCATACCAAATTTTCTTTTCCATGAATCACAAAGCCTTCAGGTTTTTCCATATAAATGTCATCTTCTAATTCCCTATGCAGAAATGCAGTTTTAACGTCTAATTGCTCAAGCTCGTAATCATGCATTGCAACAATACTAAGTAAAGTACCGATAACGCCTAAATTATACATGTTTTCAGCGGCGTTATTTGTATATATTTTATCATTTCTCGTGAGCTTTTGGTACTTAATAGCATGAAATATGTGCAGGTTCACTTGAAGATATCGCCTGAGCCTAAACTAAAAAAGATCAAAAATAAGGTGAATACTCATCGGTTACAGTTTTCAGAAAAAAAAAGGAACTAAAGCTGAAAATGCCAGAAGTGTTACCGGTTTTCAGAAATATGTGCCGCACTTCCCTTTGAATTAAATAGAAATAAGTGGTATTAAATGAAGTATGCATTTACACCCCAAGTGCGCCGGTTTTCTACAAAAGTGCGTCGCACTTCCTTACAACATTAATTAAAGTTCCACCAACATAGGCTAAGTACGCTGCACATTTTATAATGTGCGCCGCACTTCGACCCCTTCTCAGCCTATAAATAGAGACGAATTTCACACCATTTGAAGCATCCCTCGTATCACACACACAATTAATCAACAAACAATTCTCTCTCAAACATCTTGAGTTGAAGATCGAAATCCATCAAGAACGAAGAACAAACACCATAGTATTTAGTAAATAAAGATCTAAGTAAGATTTGATACTTGTAATGGGTGGAGTTTGATCCATTTTCCTACCCAAGAATAGTATGCTTCTTGTTTCTCTACTTTATTTTGTTATGAACTCCATAGCCATGAGAGGCTAAATCTCTCATGACTACTCGGTGAAGTTAATATAATAAATAAGCGTTTGGTATAATTGTGATCTTGTTAATCTTAAGCTTATGTTGAAATCCTATCGTATCTTATCTTATTAACTTTGATTGTATGCATATAATGGTATAGGTCGAAAGACCCATTGTATGTTATATGGTTTTAAAGATTTGTCTACGGTCTTTATTGATTTGGTTGGAGAAATCCGCTTACGTTATTTGATAAACAAAATAGATTTGATATAGTAGTAACTGGATTATTTGAGTGACACATTTGATCGAGTTAACTAAATGTAAGTCTTAAGTTAAACAAGTTAATTTGTAAAATCATTTTTTGACTAAATTTATTACCATAAGCTTGTACAAGAAACAAAACAAAAACCAATGATGCGTAAGCACCAAGTGTACATATCTAAAGAAGCAGTTATCAGGTAGGCTTTAGGTTTAGTGGGTGTGGATAAGGCATGGGAATATTTGGAGTAAGGTGTATAATTGAGTAACATAAGTCAAAAGTCTACAAACCAAGCGTCACTAGCTACTCCATTCCGCTATCCATATGAATTTTGAATGATGATACACTTTATTATATATTTTTTCTTTTTTTCCGTATCACGTCTTAGCACATTGGCTAATCGATACCAATTTTTCTTCTTCTTCTTCCTTCATCTGCATATTATTAAGCACATTGGCTTTTATTCTTTTTTTAGAGTCCTACACTAATATTCGACCAACCTTTGATCGACGATCATCATATTCCTGTAACAAACAAAATGTCATAAGACATTGCGTTAGCAACTTTCTCAAAATTCATAAGGACTTCCAACATAACAACCATCATTTCATGTAGCTAGCAACCAACAATAGACTTTTGACTAGGGTAAGGCTAGGCTAAATGGTGTATATTTCTTTGGTGGATTTAACAATTTATGAACAGAATGGCTCAGCATGTGTAGCTAAGGGTATCTAGTGCTAAAGTAAGCACTAACAAATAGGTCAATGTAAACGATTGACTAACCGAGATGGTTAGCTCAAGGCATTAAAGTATAAATGGAAGGCCATTTGGTTTTATTCCTAAGTTGCTTCTTTATCACGCACATACACTTATCATCACGCAAGTGTAATCTCATTGCGGTTTCGTAATGATTTACAAGTACAAGTTCTAGAATAAATAAAATCACTAGCACACTCATAGCAAAAAGATCGAGCATAAAAGATGTATGTTATATGAAACAGGCTTAAATCCTTACAATTTAGTGGAAGGGTTATAATATGTGCTAGCAAATGTTATCGATCCCAGAATGGACTGCAATAATAATTGGGATGCATCTTAAGTTTTCAAAGATTACAGATTTTACTAGTGGATTAATCTAGTTATTCTAATATATTATCTTAAAAGCATGAAAACAACCAGATCATGAGGGCAAACAAGTACACAAAAATTTAAAAATTAGCCCAAAAAAATATGAAATTTTTTAAAAATATGCCACGTTTTCCCTATTTACTCCCCCACACTTAAGTTTAGCATTGCCCTCAATGCGACAAAACGATTCAAAGCATAAATAGGGAAATAAAAGTAAGAGTAAACTAGGCATCCGGGCATGAGAAATAGCACTTGAGCTCCATATGCTTCTGGCATCATCTCCTTGAGTAATCTTATACAAAATACAAAATGCACAATATTTTTGGATTTTTTTTGTTGCTTTTTTTTTGAAGAAAGGTAATGTTACACCTCACACCTAAGCTTGAACACGAGTTTGAAAAATTAGGGTGTAAACATTGAGAATAAACTAAGAGTTTAAAATACTAAAAATACTGAAAGTACACGGGTTGCCTCCCCAGAAGCGTTTATTTTATTAACGAGTCATCAGCCGGACTTGTACTCCTTTTTTATTTTCCTC